>CABEEJ010001020.1:81435-124409 GCA_901482245.1 Timema douglasi | reverse complement strand
CCCCCCGCCTTGGTGGCGTAGTTGGCTAACGCGCGTGTCGTGTTGAAGCTTGACTTCTGAGGACGGGGAGATCGAGGTTCGAATCTCGGTCGGGTGAACTGGGGGTGGTTTTTCCTAAATGGTTTTCCACTCTCCCTCCACGCATATGCGAGTTCACTTCCTCTAATTCAACCTTCCTAATTCATAATCCATTAGAGTAATTAGTACTTAAAGCGTATAACCTGAACGGTAAGTAAGACGTGGTGCTAAATATTATTATTATTATTGTTATTATTAACCGTTCGGGTTATACACACTTACGCTAATGTGTAATGGTAGGGTGATCGTGAGATGAACTGGAGGACCTACAGTTTAACGTGGGATCCGAACCACGGTGGAGGCCTGGTATTCCACACATTCACAAGTTGTGATTAATACGCGTCTTGTCAGGGGTGAAAGAATGGTTTTGGCAATCAGATAAATCAGTGCCGGGACCGATGATTGAACCCCGGATTCTCAGAACATAGGTCCGACACCTTATCCCTAGACCACCAGGCCACATACAGAAAGGGGAAATAAAATACCAGAAATATGTGCAGTGCATTCTTATTTGAATGATTTCTCAAAATTTTCCGCGGTGACGATGATAGAAAAAGTGGCAAAGTTTCTTGTTAATAGCTACGGTATGTCCCTATTATGACAGCATGAAGATCTGTGCATAAAGCTTATCTGTGAAGCCATTCTAAAATGGCCAAAACTCGTCTTTTCAATGCAGTTTTTATCACAGTATCATTTAATATTGCAACAATTTTCAATATTAGGAACTTCTTTTAACTCTTTATCCCCATTAATATTAAATCAGAAATGATCGACGTGCAATAGTTTTCTTGTAAATTTAAAATGTCTAGCCAACTGTATCACAGAGTTGATTGGTATATCATGCATTCTCTTAATATTCGAGGTAAAGGCAGATCTACACGAGGAAAGTCAGCAGGTTACTTGCGTCAAGCTACCAGTGGCATGTTAACAATGATTATTTAATGAATGGCATAGATAAGGCAAGTATGATACAAATAACGTTGCAACTTGCCATGCAATGCCGTGATACTGCGGGTACATTTCTGATAAATTCTAGCTTTCTTATCATCATCATTATTAGGTCATCAATTTTGCGATTGATTTGCTGCAGCTGAGTAGTTCTCCACTTTTGTCAATCTTGGACCAAATATTTTACACATTTGTACCATCTTCTGCCAACATAGCCCATTATCTGAGTCATGTACTCCCGCCTTGATGACCCTATTGAATCTCTCCATCAGATTAAATAATAATGGGGGATAGCCCGGACCTATCGAAAGACGTGTTGAGCAATAAATTTTTGAAAATTATTTGCTGTTTCGTTTTTTCTTGTAAAAATTTCGACAGCAGCTTGCAAAAAAAAAAACAGTGAACCGTTTCATGTTTGGAAATAATTAAACAATATTTTCAACTTGATCTTAATTTTCCAAGGTTATCATTGAGTTCTGGGGTGTTTTTTTTCCTCACGTTACACGTCATCGTTTAACACTCCTTATTCAAAGCTACGATACAGTCTGCCAACTTTTTTTTAAAAGATATTTTCGTTTTTTTTTGTTGTTGTTTTTTTAATTTTATTTTATCATGCTAAATAGTCTGACAAGACGATGTAGAACTAATGATCACGAAACGTGTATAGTTTGTGTGTGGCGTAAAATGTATCAAATAAATGTGCGTGGATTTCTCGGAGGACATAAAGTGGAGGGGAAATGGTCGCACAATTTTGGAGCAGGATTATTTTTGTGATTTTTAAATTTCATTATATTTATATAGTTTTTATCGCCGCATCTTACTACCTGTTCAGGTTATAAGAATATATGATAATTTCGCTAATGGGGTAAGGATGAGGAAGGAAGCATTTTAGAGGTAATCTACCGGCATTTTCGTGAAAGAAAAATGGGAAACCACTTAATAAAACAACCCTGAGTAGACCCGACTGGGTTATACCCACATACGCTAATGTGAAAACGGTAGGGTGGTTGTGAGATGAACTGGAGGACCTACAGTTTATCGTGGAATCCGAACCACGGTGGAGGCCTGGCACTCTACACATTCACAAGTTGTGATTAATACACGTATTGTCAGAGGGGAAGGAAGGGTTTGTCAATCAGATAAATCAGTGCTGAAACCGAGGATTGAACCCCGGACCCCCAGCACAGAATTCTGACACCTTACTCTTAGACCACCAGGTCAGCCTTTGAAGGGAGTTGATTGATTAATTAATTAATTAATTAATTCCTTTCTGTTTATTTGATTGGCGTGTGAGTATGTTCGTGCTTAGGTGCGTCGAGTTAAGGGGCAACCTGCTTCAATAAATAGCTTCGAATTCACCAAAGTAGATGAATGTCGTTAAGGCGGTGTAGAAGGGGACGCGAGAAAAGGACATATTTTAAATTTTTTATGGCAAAACTTTTTTTGTTTAAAATAAATAAAATATTTCTCTATTAGAAACATATTATTTTATTATTAATACCGCGTCTTACTACCCGTTCGGTTTATACGCACTCACGCTAATGTGTAATGGTAGGGTGATTGTTAGATGAAATGGAGGACCTACAGTTTAACGTGGAATCCGAACCATAGTGGAGGCCTGGCATTACACACATTCACAAGTTGTTATTAATACACGTCTTGTCAGAGGTGAAGGAAGGGTTTGGTAATCAGATAGATTTGTGCCGTATTAGAAACATAGAGTTTAAGTTTCTACACACGGTGATATCAACAGTTGTTGAATATCTGTAAATAAACATGCATAAGGGTCAGGTGAGAAACTTTTTAAATGAAGATAAAAAGTTTTCATTAAATTTCAAGACACCCATGATAGATATTCAAGAAATTTTGAGGTCACTATGGGAAGAAAATTTAATTCTTTGTTTGTACTGGAGTAATAGTTTATTTATTTTGTTAAAAAAAAATATTTTACCACAAAAAACCCTGCTAAAACACTCACCTTTTCTGTCATCCCTTTACATCCCACCTTAAATAGTTGTAAGAGTTAAAGGAAAATGGTTTCCATCTCACTCGTTTAATTCACTCTTAGCAAAAACGTCGTCAATTCCCCCTCCATTTTATATCTTCCAAGTGTGGAGTCGTTTCTTTGGACGGTTATTCAGTGTTTTCCGCGCGAACGTGTATTTCAGTGCGGACCAGATAATTTATACGCCTGTCACAGGACCTCTGGTTGTTGTGTAACGTGTGAATTGACCTTAAATGCCAAGGCGATATTTTAAAGCAATGACCCTGAAAATATCGTTAAAAAAAGGTTCAAAAACCCTTGTTTGTTTCTTTATATCGGTACATATACATTTTATTTACGATTTATTGAGGTATTATACAAGAACTTGTCCGCTTTAATCTTAGTTAAATGTTTAACCTTTGGTTTTAGTATAAAATTAAACACCTTTATAGGAAAGCTGCCTCTAGTTGATTTGCGCTCCTACCAAGTGGTAGATTGGTTTGAAAAATTCGTTTTTAAGGGGGCTGGTTAGGTAGCAGAGATATTGCCAATCAAATGTTGCCCTTGAGTTGAATGTCGAAAGAACCTTTAACAGTTCACGAGTTCGGTGATTACTGGAATAAGTAAAAAATTATTTTTCCATGACACTATACATCTATTTTTAGTTCAAAAGTTAAAATTTTCCACCTTGAAAAGTCCAAAAATTCACCTATTTTTATATATTGTTAAGACCTTAAGTGTCCTGGAAAATAAAGGCAACTGGCTTAGAAGCGTTGACTGTGCCTTTTGTGAGTTAAATGATATAATTTTATAAGGTAAGGGGTCACAAAACGAATAATTGAATCCAAGGCCGTAGCCAGCCAATAATTTCAGGGGGGAGGGGGGCACATCCCCCAATTGCTGGAATCTATAAAAAAAAAATCTAAATGATAAGCAGTTGTAGAAGCTCTCTGAAGTGTTTGTGTTTTTTTTTCATGATAAAATAACACCCTGGTTGATGAAGGCTTGAAAGATTTCTAAATATTAAACACTTTTTGAAGCTCTGTGAAATGTTTTTTTATGGTAAAATAACCCCCAATATGGCTGAAGATAGGGAAATTTATAAATACTAAACACCACTAGATACTCTCTGAAGTGCTTTTTATGGTAGCACAGCCACCTAATTTGTATTTGTACCTTAATTTTGATATTGTTTAAACCATAAACAAAGCCATATATTTTTTTTCGTAAAATTTCGAGGGAGGATTTGAACCCCACCCCCTCTGGCTACGGCTTTGATTGAATCATCATTTGTATTTTCATCCTCTCCTTTTTTTTTGTTCTGCTACCACAGGACAGTTCCACCCAGGAGCGCTCTAAGCCCACTTGGCTTCTGACGTTTGTGTATTTTCTGCTCGACTATCCTAGCACTGCGTCTTACTACAGCCCAATTATCATGGGAAGGGTCTGACAGCCAGAAAAGTTACTAGATCTTAAGTCACGTACGTATTCCTACGTCAAGTCATGTGATCTGGAGCAGTCATATGTGATAGATTATATCAACAACTAATACTAAAAGCCTACATTAAAATGTTATAAATGTTAACCGCGAAAAAATGTGTTTTTATTTTCTAAAGGATCATTCCTGTGTCCGAGAAAAATTGAGGAAGATAAGAATTTTAGAGGAAATATACCAGCATTTGCTAGTAAGGTGGAGGTTTAAAACGTTTAGGGGGGAAAACCACCCTCGATACAAAAAAGCTTAAATTTAAACCATGATCTCCTAGTCTCTAGTAAAACCAGACCAGACAAACCCTGCCAGGTGAGACTGACTCCTTGTAAACGTGCCCACAGGTACGATTTTTTTTTAAATATGCATGTTATAAACACAAGAAAAGATCATTCCAAAGGTCTATAAACCTAACAACCTTGGACAGCATACCATTTATTTAGTCATAGTGTCTATATTACTATTATTATTATTATTATTATTATTATTATTATTATTATTATTATCACCGCGTCTTACTACCCGTTCGGGTTATACGCACTTACGCTAATGTGCAATGGTAGGGTGATTGTGAGATGAAATGGAGGACCTACAGTTTAACGTGGAATCCAAACCACGGTGGAGGACTGGCATTCCTCACATGCACAAGATGTCCTGTCAGAGGTGAAGGAAGGGTTTGGTAATCAGATAAATCTATGCCGGGACCGAGGATTGAACCCCGGACCCCTCAGCACAGAAGTCTGACACCTTACCTTTAAACCACCAGGTCACCTAGTGTCTATAGAGATAGCCTATCTATACGGGTGGTGACAGAACGGTCTCAATCATACATAGTAGTCTATTTTTAGGAGTCATCGTGTTTCTTTTAGAGCCAGTAGTCGGCTCCCTGAACCACTCGACCACGGAAACCAGCGTAGGATATCCGCGAATAGTTCCCACGTACAGTCCAATTATCACGGAAAGTGCCTTTTAGAATATTTTTTTTCGCCATCAACGTTGATAACGTTTTACAATATGATTAATGTTATTTTATAGTTGTTGATACCCGCTTTGGTGTCTGCACGGTCCAAGAAGTCACTCCCCCAGTCTACTAGACTGCCGATGACGGGGAGATCAAGGTTCGAATCTAGGTCGTATGTACTGAGAGTGTTTTTTTCCCTAAATGGTTTACCACTCTACCTCCACGAAAATGTGGGTACACTTCTTTTAAATTCAAATTCCCTAACCCCTAACACATTAGTGTTAGTTACTACATAAGCATATAACCCGAACGGGTAGTAATACACTCTGATAAATACATGTGTACACATATTATAACGTATTGGTATTGAGAAAATCTATCAAAAGTAACCATATAGGATAACATGACTTGACGTATTAATACGTGAAAGTAGATCTCGTAACTTATTATATTTGTCAGATAGGGCCTTTCCTGTGAACACTGAACAGTAGCAAACCCTTGCACATCCGGCTGGAGTGGATGTGGTGGATGTACACTGGTCATACATCCTGTTTCCTCTACTCCTGTTTGTCCTTGCCCACTATTATTATTATTATTATTATTACTTCCACACTTCCGTTTTTATTGTTTTATATTGACCCTATGTATTTAATCGCACCTTTGGGCACGTGGACAAAGGCGTCAGTATCGTCTTGTCTGAATTTATGGTGATGGGGGAGATCGGGCTTCGAATCTCAGCCAGATGTACTGAGGGTGATTTTTTTATTTGTTCTTAAATACAGTAGCTCCACTGCTTCTTTGGTGCTGACTGACAGCTCACAGCTGACTTATGACAGTAAACATTTAGGTATATATCTAAATGTTGACTGTCAGAAGTGACAGCTGCTAAACACATGTTTTTGCAGATCATATGGTTCGGCGTAGGGATACATAGTTTGTTCTGGTAACTTTTCAAAGCCGTTAGCTGTCAGCTGTGAGCTGTCAGTCAGCACCAAAGAATCCATGGGGCTACCGTAGTTTCCCCGTTATTCCTTCATGTAAATTAAGTTACTCTTTCTCAAAATCCTCTCTTCCTCCCTCCCTCCCCCTTAGCCCGTTAAGAGTAATTAAATGCTACTAGACCGGACGTTCAAAGTATGACACGGTGTATGATTTATCACTGTGGCTTTCCTTCCCTCACCTTCCCCTTCTCCCACTACGTAAATGCTGTCTCACCCCTCGGATAACACCTAACCTATACCCTGTTTATGGCAGGAATGGATGTCTTTGAAAATAATTTTCTTCTGTCATAATTCTACTATATACTAGAATGTTGGTAGGAAAAATTATCTTCCAGTTTCAAGTCATTCCTTCCTAACGTAGACCGGATATACAGTCCATCCATCATAGGCTTGTTGGTAGTTGACACCTATAGTAGAAGCTAACAGATCTACTTTCATGTATCCATTCACCAAATCCTATGATCTTTAAGACAATTTGTTGAACAGCTGTCAATTTTGGCATTCAAATAATTGACAGCAAAATATTTATATTATATTAGTTTTGCGTATAACCCGAACGGGTAGTAAGATGCGGTGCTAATAATAATAATATATTAGTTTTGTAGTGTATTTAATGTTAACACTGGTATCACCACGTCTTACTACCTGTTCATGTTATACGCTTATGTACTAATTACGTTAATGGTTACGTTAATGGATTAGGAAGTTTATATAAAAAGGAAGTGTATCTGCATCTTCGTGGAAAACCATTTAGGAAATAACCACCGTCAGTGCACCCGGCCAAGATTCGAACCTCAATCTCCTGTCATCGGCAGTCTAGTCTACTGCGAGAGTAGCGCGTTAAACCATGCCGCCTACGAAGCGGTTATGAGGTAGTTACGTATGAACTTAAAAATAGGAATAAAATTAAATAGATAACCCGAGCTCTGGCGGAATCACCCGAACGCGTACGAAGGAAAATAAAAGGCGGTAGAGGACGGAGGGAGAGGGGGGTATATTCACACCTGAGAAACGAAAACAACCTGAACAAGTAGCGAGATCCATCGGAGCAAAAGGACCCGTCTTGTAAGATGGTTAACAATAACGCTTCTGCCTGCCAACTTCCGCCACGTTCTGCTCTGTAATTATGTAAAGTACTCTTCACTAACACACCCCTCTNGTCAGTCTGTTACGATACAGACGAAGAAAGAAAAGAGGGGTGATGGTGTCATTTTTTAAGGCGTAGTTGACCATCTGGCACAGATATCGTCTTTGTGTGCCATATTTGTTTTTTTAATGTGAGTTTTATACAGTTGTAAATGATGGGAATCTTTTTTGCATCTTGTTTATAGAATATTATTTTTTTTGCACTGCATCTTTCTTTAGTCGAATTTTATCATGAATGTATCCGCTTCGGTGGTCGAATGTTCTAGGGCATCACTCTCGCTTTTTTTTTAACAATGCGTCATACTAACCGTTCAGGTTAATAAGCTTATATATTAATAACGCTAATAGTTTTGGGGATTAGGAATGTCATAATCAGAGGAACTTTACCAAAATTCACGTGGAGGGAGAGTATAAAATCATTTGGGGTAAAAAAAAACACCCTTGGTACAGCCAACCGAGATTCTAACCTTGATTTCCCGATCATCAGCAGTCTAGTTTTCTGCAAAAGTAGCGCGTTAGACCATGCGGTCACCGAAATGGGTACATTTACTATAAATTCAATCTTTCTCATCTCAAACATATTAGTGTTATTAGTATTTATGCGTAACACGAATGAGGAGTAAAACGCGGTGCTATAAAAACAAAAAACCCAGGAAGGGCCTTTTATCTGACGGCTATAAACGTTACTAGATCTGCGCTCACGTATTCATACGTCGAGTCATTTGATTTACAACTTACACTTTTTATATTATTATTATTATTATTATTATTAGCACCGCGTCTTACTACCCGTTCGGGTTGTACGCACTTACGCTAATGTGTAATGTAAGGTGATTGTGAGATGAAATGTAGGACCTACAGTTTAACGTGGAATCCGAACCACGGTGGAGGCCTGGCACTTTTGATAGATAATATCAATGACTATAAAATAACACTAACAACATGGTAACATGTTATCAATGTTGGCCACAAAAAAAGTTTGTATTTTCTGAATGGTGTACCACAATCCTTATTTCGTACCAAAATCCTACTTTATGGAAGTATTTTTGCCTTCCTACCATAATCAGGGTATACAAAGAAGGTAGAATTTTTATTATAGGTATTCACATTTGCTTAGAACACATGAAAGAACCCTATTTAGCAAACCTGATTCAAAGCTCACCTGACCGAGATTCGAACCTCAATCTTCCCGTCACTGGAAATCCAGTGTATTACGAGAGTGACTCCTTAAACCATGCAACCACCAATGTACGTGTACTGAGGATGTTTTGTTTAATCTATACGTTGCTTCCCCACTCTCCCGCACACGCTAATGCGGTTGCGTTTACTCCAAATTCAACCTTACACTATCGTAATTATAACTACAGTAGCCCCATGACTTCTTTGATGCTGACTGACAGCTCACAGCTGAGAGCTGATGGCTTTGAAAAGCTACCAGACCAAATTATGTATCCCTACGCCGAACCATATGCTCTGCAAAAACATGTGTTTAGCAGCTGTCACTTCTGACAGTCATAAATTTAGGTATATACCTAAATGTTGACTGTCAGAAGTCAGCTGTTAGCTGTCAGTCAGCACCAAAGAAGCCATGGAGCTACTGTAGTGCGTATAACCCGAACGAGTAGTAAGACGTGATAAAATTAAATCGTAATAATAAGAAGCTATCCCTAAGGATGTGCCAAAAGAAAAAGTAAAACACTTGTTTCTTTGTTTGTTTTTTGCGTATCCTTTTCTTATTTCCGACCCTTACATAGCCCTTTCCCCCTCCACCGCCACAGACCCTTAATCACGATTGGTCATTTCGAAGGTTGTCGGAAGGCAGACCGGTTTCCACTGGATGTTCGCAGACTGTCTACTAGTAGCGCTAGTGTGCACGGGTGAAGAGGAGCGGCTTTTTGTGGCCGACTGGTCCCGTCGCTCAGACTGTATCTCGCCAGTGATTGTGCGTATGTGTGTCTTGAGCACATGTCCCCGTGTTTTTCGGTCTTGCGCGGCGCCTTCCGAGAAGGGGGAGGGAAGTATCTCGTGTGTCTGATCTCAGTTTTGGGCTATGCGGGTGTCGTGTTGGATGGAGTTACTCGTTTGTACCGCGCGTCCTTTTGTTGACGTTGTTACTCGTGTGGAAGTGATCTCGTTTATTTCCTAAAGACGTGATGAAGTTCGCTGCCAATGGAAGGAAAGAGTCGTATAGCCTTCATAAAACACGGTACAGTATTTTTTTTAATGTTTGTTAGGTTTAATCAAGAGATATAAAAATAATACTTATTTTGCTAAATTGTTTGGGTGTTTGTTTAGATAATGAAAACATTATTTTATTTATTATCTCATGACATTGAAAAAATGTAAAAAGGTCACCCTCTTGGCATACTATTTCTAATTTGAATGGTGTTTTTTTAAATATTTGTTTTATTGGACATAATACTTTTTTTAGCCCCACGATTTACTACCCGTTTGGGTTAAACACTGACAGAGTAATTAAAGTAGGTCTATGAAATATAGCGAGTATACATTAATTATATAATCATGAGTATTTATATATTACATATACATATATATATATATATTTATAAATAAAAACATCTACCTACTTTATTAACAACTGTTCGGTAACCAATAGTTCAAATATATATATACTAATCTATAGGATAAAATAAAAATATACAATTTAGAATAAAAGTGTTGTTTTTTTTGTTTTGTCTTTGCAATAAAGGTGATAGGACACCGCTCCCTTACGGGGTAGGCAATAAACTGTGCAAAATAGCTCCAAAAACAACAACTCCGTACTTAATACGTTCTCACTAACTTTCTCCACACTCCCATATCGTTGCATACTCCCTTCACTTCAACAACATCCATACACCGAGTCATGCATGCTCTTTTATTCTTATAACTCTTAATGTGATACCTCAAACCAACCGTATTCACCTTGATCATCTGTTTCTCCTGACAAACCCACGCTTCACATCCATAAAACAATGTTGGTGTCAACACATTTTGTATATAATGCTATCTTTGCCTCTTTCGATACCGCTTCATTATTTGCCAGTATAAACACATGCATACATATTATATATAATTACTTTGCCTGTAGATTAAATATAAAAACAATTGAAAGTAGTTGGATACCGTAGATTGTACAAGAACGTAATGAATTAAACAACACTCTGAAACTATAAATGAAATAATATGGTAACGTAGTCTGTAAGACATAATTATTTTGACATTACCTTGATTATTTTGAATATGAGATCATTGCGATTCCCTGGTGTTTATCTGAATAACGTAACATTTTTTTTTTTTTTCAAATTTTATTAATTTAGTTAACAAATACCTACGAGACAAAATAAATATTGTTAAAATTATTAAACAGTACACGAGTTTGAGGTTTACTGGAATGGAAACAGAAAACTATTTTCTACGACCTTATACATATATATATATACACAGTTTAAAAGTAGAAATTTTCCGCTCTGAAAAGTAAAAAAAAAATCTAAACTCTACATATTTTGGTTGATCATGCCTGGAAAATGTCTGGAAAACTTAAAGGAAACTGGTTTAGGAACGTAAAATTGATCTTTATGAATATAATGTTATTTAATAGGTAGGCCACAACACAAATTGTATGGGTATTTGTAATTTCCTCCTCTCCTGTTTGTTCTCCTACTGCCAGGCAGTCCCACCCGGTAACGTTATGAACCCAATTTAGTTTCTGGCGTTTATGAATCTTTGATCGGCTATTCTGACGTCTAAGTCTTATTTCGGATACTTTCCCTGAAAGTCGGAGACGAATGATCAGCTCACTAATGATGATATTTTAAATGTAAGGTTTTTACTAATAGTTGTGCATAAAGATTTGTATGAAAATGTTTTAAGGAAATGCAATAGCATTTATCAAGAGAGAATATGATAAACAATATTGTGGGTAAATAATCACAACTTATACACATATAGTGCACACCCTAATCTGTCAAACATAATCATTATTATTACTAACCGGCCCCATGGTGTAGTGGTCAGTGCACCTGGCTACGAGCTTAGGAGTCCGGGGTTCGATTCCCGGCTGGCAACTTGGGTATGTTTCCCGTAAGGCGGATTACCCCAACGGTCACCAAGGTTTGGTTAACTAGTCTTAAGGTACGGCAGAAGGGAGCGCAGTATTTTTACAGTTTTTATAGAATATACATTTTTTTGTTAAAATAAATCAAATATTTCTCCAGTAGCAACATAGAGTTTAGTTTTCTGCACATGCTAATGTCAACAGATCTTGAATATTTGTTAAGGGTGTCCTGAAATGTTGGCAAAACTTTTTAAATAAAGAGAAAAAGTTTTGACAACATTCCAGGACATCCTCGACAAATGTTCAAGACCTGTCGATACTAGCATGTGCAGAAAACTAAACTCTATGTTGCTACTGGAGAAATATTTGATTTATTTTGGCCAAAAAAATGTAATGCTCTAAAAACTGTAAAATTACTCGCGCCCCCTTCTGCCGCACCTTAAGTGTTTCCACTTGTTCCAAACCCTCACACTCACTAACATCAAAAGAGCCTCCACGGAAAATATGTACTATCAGTACATTCGGGCGTCTCCTGGGCAACGGTACGTTAGTACTGGCTAATTTTTCTACTATTGGACTACGAATTATGTAGCCCAGACACGACACTAATATCATCATCATTATTATTATTTTTGTATTTCATTTATGTGCCGTGTTTTTATACTGGTATGTTTAATTTTATTTGCATAATATCTATGAGTAGCTCGGTGTATACTTAGATAATGTAATATGGTTAAAATTTAACACTATTTAAGCTCAACTACCACGGATATCTCCAGCTTCAATGGACGACTGGTCAAATGCAAAGATGAGCAACATATTTTTCAAAGTGGCGAATGAGAACTGAATTTCACCAAAACCATGTAAAAATTGAGATATTGAGTTCCTCAATGAAACATTCAAAACAACAGTTTGAACAAAACGCTTTAAAAAAAAAGAAACAGGAGTACTTTGACTACTCAGTTACTACTGCCATGAAAACTATTCAAATTTAGGACATTTTATTTTGAAATTTGACTATCCCTTTATCTGACAAGTTGTAGAAATATTGGATCATAAAACTCACTGCATATCTCATCTTCACCTCCGAATTGACATCAAGAATTCGAGATCTGTATTTTGACTTGGTGAAGCACATCGTAGAGGATGTCGATTCACAGACTCATGTTAATCCAAACATGGGCAATATTATTGAAGTGCCCGATTTAAAAAGTCGGGAGATCGTTGTCAGTTAGAATATATTTCCACATATTATCTGTGACTGAAGAATTCTGGTAGATTTTCAAGAGTCTCGGACTGTGAAGAGAAAGCAAATCATCTTCAAGGCCGCGTTTGTCCAAAGACAGAAAGGTGGACATTTCTTTGCTTGAATATGTGATATAAAAGTGGAATGGATCACGCGAGAATTTAAATACCAATTTGAAGTCGTTGTAATCAGAAAAAAACTAAGGGGATTATTGGATGGTAGTGTTACGTTAAGGACTCATTCATAAAGTGGTGTGCTTCCAATGGTATGCAGGAACTGTCGATAAAACCAACATATGCTGTCAGCCAAAAGTTTATTCTACTGCTAGAAATGGCAAACTCAAATTCAGCACACAATTAGGGAAATTTCACCACTTGGGGTCGTTGGTGATAGGGTTGTCCACTCCGAGTCTAAGGCGTCACACACTGGACTGCCGAGGACGGGGAGATCGCTGTTTGAATCCCATTCGGAGATATTGGGGCTTATTTTCCCCATAGAGTTTTCTCCTCTCCTTCCACGCAAATGTGGGTACACTTAATCTTTAGTCAATCTTCCCTATCCCCAAAACATTAGTGGGATTAGTACTTAGGTTTATAACTCGAATGAGGTGACCTGGTGGCCTAGGGGTAAGGTGTCAGACTTCTATGCTGGCGGCTGGGGTTCAATCCCCGTTCCCGGCACATATTTATCTAATTACCAAACCCTTCCTTCACCTCTGACAAGACATCTTGTGAATGTGAGGAATGCCAGGTCTCCACTGTGGTTTGGATCCCACGTTAAACTGTAGGTCCTCCATTTCATCTCACAATCACCCTACCATTACACATTAGCGTAAGTGCGTATAACCCGAACGGGTAGTAAGACGCGGTGCTAATAATAATATAACTCGAATGGGTAGTAAGATGCAGCGCTAAAAATATCTACCAAGGTAGTTTAATATTTTGATGTTTCTCTTGGCTAAGCTGCATAGTCCTATATTGAACAACAATGCTAAGTCTAATTTGGTTGGTATATTGCTAGCACTGAGTAACAACAGAAGTATAGAAGATTTTGTCAGGAAGAAGCCTATAGAAAATACAAACATATTGTTTTACGGTCAATGTTGATAACACTTTAATATTATTTTTTAGTGTTTTTTGAGTTATTTTATAATCTATATAAAAATTACCCATGCAGATCACATGGCTTGACGCATGAATACGTTAAAGTAAATTTAGTAACCTTTCAAATTGTCATATAAAGTTTATTTCTGCGAAAATTGGACTTAACATTTGTGAAAGTAGATTTCAATCATTTATAAAATATCCAGGAAATAATAGACAAAATGATTATATTTATTGAAAGAAACCACTAACCCCCTTGTTTTGTCATTCAAACGACGCCGCTGGGAACATAGCATTATTCAACGTTGCGCCTGATTTTATATACCTGCGTTGTGTGCTCTCACGATGATTTAAGTTAAGTTTGGTATGTTTGGGTATCAAAGGCTTTAATTACTCATGCTTTTTGAGGTTTGTGTATATTTGGTTTAATAATCGACGGAACAACGTAGATGATTGTAAATGTTCATTGATTGGGAAGCGTAGCTTCTTTTTTTTTAAATAAAACTGTTGACACGCTAACAAACCTTAACGACATTACTGTGCCGGAAACCGATTCGTAAAAACCAATTACCCGCGAAAAAGCTTTCATCTCTATTGCTATTTAATTCATTGTCCCTTTTGTTTGAAAGTTGGAAACCAACTGATTGAAAAACCACAGAGAATATCGGTAGTGAAATAAACTTTGAAAAATTAAGTTTGCGTATTTTTGATGTTCGCTAAACGCTTTGTACGAATTCATTTATACTCTTTTTTTTTTTCTGTGTCCCTGATTAAATCTGCGGTCCGCCATATTTGGCTAAACGTTGTGTGAGTTAATTTGTGTAATTCTTACTAACATAAAACTATAAAATAATGTATAAAGCAACCCGCTTTCAGAGGTCACGTGGTCTAAGGCGTCGCTCTCGTGTTATTCTAGACTACCGATGACAGGCATATCGGGGTTAGAATCCTGGTTTGGTGGTTTTCCCCCCAAAATGGGTTTTCACTCTCCCTCTCCGTGAATGTGGATACACTTCCTCTAAGGCCTACCCTCCTCATCCCTAACTCATTAGCGTAAATTAGTAGATATGTTTTTAACCTGAACAGATAGTAAAACGTGGTGCTAAAAAATATAAAAACTTAATTTGAAATACAGATTTTTATTCAAATTAATTAGGCCTGTAAGTTCTACTTTATTATATAGAGAATGTATTGTAATCGCTCGAAATAAATCTTGACGTTTTACATGCCCACATATTCAAAAAGGTGAAACTTACAAATCCTGTCTTTATCCCGGGTAATAGTCAAAACAGTTTGATAGATTTCGTTCAAACTTGATATTTAAATATTATGTGGTCTTATACCTCAATAACAAATCATGTTTTTGATCCTAGTCCCAAAATAAGTTAAGTATACCGATGACTTATTTTTGAAAATTCGATAGGTTTCGAAAACAGTTTTACTGATTTTTGTTCAATATGGATATCATGGAAGTGTTTTACACTATAAATAAGAATGCATTTTAATTTTGCTAAAAATATACTACCTTAGTTTTCTGGGACATATTTTTTTTAATGTGTAGAGAATTAATATTAATATTATTATTATTATTATTATTAGCACCGCGTTCTTACTACCCGTTCGGGTTATACGCACTTACGCTAATGTGTAATGGTAGTGTGATTGTGAGATGAAATGGAGGACCTACAGTTTAATGTTGAATCCGAACCACGGTGGAGGCCTGGCATTCCTCACATTCACAAGATGTCTTGCCAGAGGTGAAGGAGGGGTTTGGAAATCAGATAAGTCTGTACCGGGACCGAGGATTGAACCCCGGACCCCCAGCACAGAAGTCCGACACCTTACCTCTAGACCACCAGGTCACCTCCTTGGGCATAAAAAGGTTGAAGAACCCCTGCACTAGAGCCCATTTCGAGCGAGGCAGGTCGAGTCTGAACGAAGGCACACATGGGTACAGCTTCACTTTGATGTACCGACAGAAGTTTTATTCACGCTTCCAATTATATATAAGGTACGAAACTAGCGGACGCGGGAAAAACTAAGTATTTTTGCAGTTTTTTTAGATAAACTTTTTTTTGTCCAACAAAAATAAAATATTTCTCCAGTAGAAACATAAGAGTTTAATTTTATTCACATGGTGATATCAACAGTTGTTGAATAATTGTCATGAGCATAACACCATTAGATGAGAAAATTTTTAAATGTAGTGAAAAAGTTGTCATTAAATTCCAAGACATCCTTGAGAGATATTCAACAACTGTTGATATAAACATGTGAAGAAAATTAATCTCAATATTCCTACATGAGAAATATTTGATTTAACCCGCCTCGGTGGCGTAGTTGGCTAACGCGCTAGTCGTGTTGAGCTCGACTGCTGAGGACGGGGAGATCGAGGTTCGAATCTCGGTCGGGTGAACTGGGGGTGGTTTTTCCTAAATGGTTTTCCACTCTCCCTCCACGCAAATGCAGGTTCACTTCCTCTAATTCAACCTTCCCAATTCCTAATCCATTCGCGTAATTAGTACTTAAAGCGTATAACCCGGACGAGTAGTAAGACGCGGTGCTAAATAATAATAATAATAACAGGGTAGATGAAATGTGTATCTGGTGTAGCTAGCTCTCTGAATACGTTCGTGTTTTGGTGAAATGTTTGTTATCAAAACCGGTAGCTCACCACTCTATTGCACTTGTCGGTAGTGTTATCTAGGACCACATCCGTTTACGGCATTTGGTGCTCAAGACTTGGAGAAACCTTGTACAGTCGCTACTAGATAGAAGTGGTCCATCTTACAGGAACTTTGTACAGTCGCTACTATATATAAGTGCTCCATCTTACAGTAACCTTGTACAGTCGCTACTAGATAGAAGTGGTCCATCTTACAGTAACTTTGTACAGTCGCTACTAGATAGAAGTATTCCATCTTACAGTAACTTTGTACAGACACTACTAGATAGAAGTGGTCCATCTTACAGGAACTTTGTACAGTCGCTACTAGATAGAAGTGGCATATCTTACAGAAACCTTGTACAGTCGCTACTAGATAGAAGTGGTCTATCTTACAGTAACTTTTGTACAGTCGCTACTAGATAGAAGTATTCCATCTTACAGGAACTTTGTACAGACGCTACTAGATAGAAGTGGTCCATCTTACAGGAACTTTGTACAGTCGCTACTAGATAGAAGTGGTCTATCTTTCAGGAACTTTGTACAGTCGTTACTAGATAGAAGTGACCCATCTTACAGTAACTTTGTACAGTCGCTACTAGATAGAAGTGTCACATCTTACAGTAATTTTGTATAGTCGTTACTAGATAAGTGGCACATCTTACAGTAACTTTGTATAGTCGTTACTAGATATAAGTGGCACATCTCACAGTAAATTTGTACAGTCGCTACTACATAGAATGGGCCCATCTTACAGGAACTTTGTACAGTCACTACTAGATAGAAAAGGTCCATCTTTCAGTGACTTTGTACAGTCACCACTAGATAGAAGGTGACCTGGCGGTCTAGGGGTAAGGTGTCAGACTTCTATGCTGGCGGCCGGGGTTCGATCCTCGGTCCCGGCAAATATTTATCTGATTACCAAACCCTTCCTTCACCTCTGACAAGACATCTTGTGAATGTGAGGAATGCCAGGCCTCCACCGTGGTTCGGATTCCACGTTAAACTGTAGGTCCTCCATTTCATCCCACAATCACCCTACCATTACACATTAGCGTAAGTGCGTATAACCCGAACGTGTTGTAAGACGCGGTGCTAATAATAATAATACTAGATAGAAGTGGTCCATCTTACAGTACTGTTATATGCATTAAAATTTCATTTTAATTTGAAAAAATATTAAGTAATTTATTTGCATGTTGTGATAATAGCTTAATTTATCATATTAGAAAGAAATAAAACAAAAAATTATACAAACATTTTTCAAAAGGATTCTAGTGCATAAACACATTTTTTTAGCATCACGTCTTACTACCTATTCGGGCCATACGCCTATGTAGTCTAATAATTACGTTAATTATTTAAGGATGTGGAAGGTTATATGAATAGGAAGTGTACCCGCATTTGCGTAAATGGAGAGTGGAAATACTTTTTTTGGAAAACCCACCCTCAATACACCCGACCGAGATTCGAACCTTGATCTCCCCGTCATCGGCAGTCTAGTCTACTGCGGTTTAGAGCTATTTATAGGCGCAGTAAACGTATTTTTATTTATTTTTTGCCTGGATAAAACAACACAAAAATTTAGGACTTTGATTTGTGTTCGAGAATATTTCATATTTTTGATACAGTTTCGTTTCGAGTTTTAAAAAAATTGTATGACCCGAACGAACGGGTACTAAGATGCGGGGGAAATAAATATCAACACCCACTAATGTTAGGGTCAACTAGGCCCTAAGCGGCGGTTAAGGTGGGAGTGTAGAAACACGAGCTAAGGGTGGTATTTTTGCACTAATTTTTTATAGAAAACTTATCGTTGGTGAAAATAAATCAAATATTTCTCCATTAGAAACATACGAGTATAATTTTCTTCACATGGCGACTTCAACAATTCTTAAATATGTTTCAAGGATGTCCTGTAATTTAATGACATCTTTTTCTTTTCATTTAAAAATTTGTCATATAATGACGCTATACTCATTACAGATATTCAACAACGTTTGACATCAGCATGGGAAAAAAATTAATCTATATGTTTGTACTGTAGCAATATTTTATTTATTTTATCCATAAATTATTATTATTATTATTAGCACCGCGTCTTACTACCCGTTCGCATTATACGCACTTACGCTAATGTGTAATGGTAGGGTGATTGTGAGATGAAATGAAGGACCTACAGTTTAACGTGGAATCCGAACCACGGTGGAGGCCTGGCATTCCTCACATTCACAAATTTTATCCATAAAAAAGTGTTTTTCTTTATTTAAATAATACCCTGCAAAAACACTGGCCTTTTCCCACGTCACCTACACTTTTACCTTAGAAATTTTACAGTTTTTTAACATTACATTTTTTTGGCCAAAATAAATCAAATATTTCTCCAGTAGCAACATAAGAGTTTAGTTTTCTGCACATGCTAATATCAACATATCTTGAATATCTGTCAGGAGTGTCCTAAAATTTGGTCAAAACTTTTTAAATAAAGAATGTTTTGACCAAATTCCAGGACATCCTTAACAGATATTCAAGATCTGTTGATATCAGCATGTGCAGAAAACTAGACTCTATGTTGCTACTGGAGAAATATTTGATAAATTTTGGCCAAAAAATTTCAGTTCTTTAAAAACTGTAAAAATACTTGCGCTCCTTTCAGCCGCACCTTAATGAAACTTCTTAAAGAAAGTCAATCTCAAGGATCTTGGAGTAAAGTGATAACCTCAAGACCCAATGTTAATGGGTTCAAACCCAGCCGGGGTCGACGGATTTTTCTTGAGAAAATAAAAATCTTCAGTACAACTTCCGTCCGGATGTAGGAAGGGGGGGATGGAGGGGGAAGTAAAGCCGTCGGTCCCATGTCGATTGTGGCATAATAGAAGAAACCTGGAAGGTATGTGAAAATACCTTTACCGGAAAAATTGGTAGACTCTTTGACTCTCGCTCATAGAAATATTCGTGTGCTGATATAATCTGTCAGTTCAAAAAAAAGTGCACGTTAAATACTTCAAATGAATAAAAAATAAATCTTAAATCAAACTAGTAACATTCATTGCATAAATAATATTCTATTAAGATCTCGAATGGTTTTAGGAAGTCGGCGATCAATCTGTTGTGCTTTGTTTATTCACGGAATGTCCTGGAACTATCGAATAAAACACTTTTTTCTTTTGAACTATTGGTTATCAGTCACGGGGTTATGATAAATAGAAACGGCAGCATAAATAATGGGACCGGTTTATTTTTATCTTTTATATGTGTAAATGTAGGTCTATAGATTAAATATTTAGTTAGTACTTTCTAGTAGCAATCTTTTACTTAGTATATTCATGTTGACGTTCACTTTGCATAATTATGATTAGTCTGCATTACTTTAAACGTTAGAAAGTTGTAGAAGCTCTAAATGAGGACACGGCTAGCTAACCTTTGAATTATTGTTATTATTACTATTATTATTTGACACAATTTGAACTGACAGTATAGTTTGTACCCCAATTGTATTCTGTATAATATAAATAAACCGCACACCCTAAATGAATAAAAATATTAGTAATAATAGTAGTCTAATAGGACGCCAAAATACGGAAAGGGGGGGGGGTAAATAAATGCAATAAAAAGTATACAAATAAACCCCATTGATCGATATATGCAAAAATATTATCTCTTCTTTTAATAATTTTTTGAAGCTTTTTAATTAAAAACAAAAATGATTCACCAACAAAGGGATCCTCCCGAATGTCATAAAACAATTAATGTTGTAAATCAATTTGTTTTAATAAAAGTGTTATTTCTTTGCTAAGAAATAATTATTAAATTACTTAACTAAAATAATTATATTTTAAACACTAAAAAAAATACATTTTGTTCAAGTACCCCCCCCCCTCCTAGTACCTTTGCATCCTAGGCGACCCCAGGCCTGCTTTCAGGATAAATGAGGGGTACACTTAGAATGGGATGGCTGCATGGTCTATGGCGCTACTCTCACAGTAAACTAGACTGACTATAATGGGAAGATCTAGGTTCGAATCTCTGTCGGGTGTACTGAGGATGATAAAAAAAATGGGCTTACGTTCTCCCTCTACGCAAATGTGGGTACGCTTTTCTAAAATATAACCTTCCTAAACCCTAAAAACATTATCCTAACTATTACATAAGCGTATAACCCGAACGGGTAGTAAGATGCGGTGCTAAAAAAAAAGTTGACTCGATATAAGCGACTGTCGTTTACTGATATCGAACCCTGTACCTGCAAGTGAAAGCCTGTCGTGACAAATGGTAGAGAATACGTCCTTGTGTGTGAGAGAGAGAGAGAGAGAGAGAGAGAGAGAGAGAGCGTGTGTGTGGTGGGGGTCCATCCAAGTAGGCCAGAGAAAGATAGATAGATAGATAGAAAGAGAGAGTAATTAGCTCACCATCCATACGGTGGCATGAGCCAGGTTCCCGGTATGTACACTCAGACAAACAAAAACATTTTACTACTATTACTACCATTATTACATTAAAAAAAAGAAAATAATAAGAGTTTTGAAACCCACTTCGGTGGCCGCGTGATCTAACGCGCTACTCTCGCAGTAGATTAGACTGCCGATGACGGGAGATCGAGGTTCGAACCTCGGTCAGATTTTTTTTTGTTCCAAAATCTTTTTTCACTCTCTCTTTCTACACTCAAATGTGGGTACACTTCCTATAAATAAAACCTTTCCTAATCCTTAAACCCATTAGCGTAATTAATACATAAGCGTATTACTATAACGGGTAGTAAGATGCGTTGCTAAAAAAAAAATAACCTGAGAACAAACGTTTAATGAGGTAAATACTCACACTGGTGGTTACACGGTCTAATGCGTCAGTCTCTCAATATATTGGATAGTGTATGAAAGGTAGGAGTCTCAACTGGTTTTACTTGGCGTGTTAATTTTTTTTAGCATCGTCTCATACTACCTGTTCGTGTTATTCGCTTATTTAGGCCTACTAATAACTAATTACGTTAATGGATTAGGAATGAGGAAGATTGAATTTAGAGGAAGTGTATCCACATTTGCGTGGAGAGAGAGAGAGTAGGAAACCATCCAGTCATCGGCAGTCTGGTCTATTGCGAAAGTGACGCCTCCTCAAGAGTTTAGATCATTAGGAGTAGCTTTTCCTCGCGTGTAAGCATGGTGTGGTTTTCCCACCCCCTCTCCACGCTAATACGGCCACACTTTATCTACATAATTTTATTCGTCCTTATTCCTTAAATCCGTATATGGTGTTAAATATAATAATTATATACCATATTATTATATGTATACAACCCACCGATTGGTCTAAGGCGTCACCCTTGCGTTAGACTGTTGATGATGGGTAGATTGGGGTTCGAATCCTGGTCGGGTCTACTAAGGGTGGTTTTTCCTAAATTGTTTCCCATTCTTCATCCAAGAAAATTATGGTAGATTACCTCTCAAATGCTTCCTTCCTCATCCATACCCCATTAGAGTAATTATATATACGGTGATTAGTATATATGTATTAATGGATAGCCCGGATAGTTAATAGTAAAATGTGGTGAGAAAAAAACTTAAATATTGCTTGAAACAGAGTGTACACTGTTCGATGACCCGTTGACGACTGGATGAGATGTGGTTTCGTCCGCGCCTTCCCAATTGCCCAGTGACCTTATGACTATGACGAGTCACTATGACGACAAGAACCAACTTGACCTCTAGTCCATCACACTCCTGAGTCACTCCAATATCCGCTATTCCAGTCTTGGTACTATAGTACTAGCCATGTCTGAGGGACGTTGTAGTCCGTCACACTCCTGAGTCACCCCGATATCCGTTATTCCAATCCTGATACTACAATACTAGCCATGTCGAGGTACGTTGTAGTCCGTCACAATTGTAAGTCACACCAATACCCGCTATTCCAGGGCTGCCATTCGCGATACATATAGCCAGGTATTCCCTTGTAAACAAGTTATATAGGACAGTCAGCCCCTGTATTCCCTTTTAAGTGGGCTATTAAGACCAATCAATGCGTGTAGTCCCTTGTAAGTTGGCTATAGAGGCCAATCAGTGCTTATAGTCTCTTGTAAATGGTTTATAAGGCCAATCAGTGCTTATAGTCCCTTGTAAGTGGACTATAGAGGTCAATAACTGCTTATAGTCCCTTGTAAGTGGGCTATAGAGGCCAATCAGTGTTTATAGTCCCTTGTAAATGGTTTATAAGGTCAATCAGTGCTTATAGTCCCTTGTAAGTGGGCTATAGAAGCCAATCAGTACTTATAGTCCCTTGTAAATGGGGTATAAGGCCAATCAGTGCTTATAGTCCCTTGTAAGTGAGCTATATAGGTCAATCAGCACCTGCATTCCCTTGTAAGTTAGCTATAGAGCTTATGGGTAAAAGATTGTACCAGAACACTATTTATTTAAGTTATTACTAATTTAAGGAACGTTCACTATCGAAAAGTAAATATTGATATAAACGAGATTAAATAAAAAGAAGCGCGCTCCAGTGACAGCATGATAAGGAATCATTTTGAAATAAACTGGGCTGCTGATCGCAAGGTGATTTAGGTGCGAATTACGTACGGGTGTACTAAGGGCGGTTTTATATTACCGCTCCTCGCAAATGCGGGTACACTTCATCTAAGTGCATCTCCCTCATTCTTAGTACTTTAGAGTAATTAGTTCGTATGCGTTATAGCCCTGGCGGGTAGTTGTGGTGCTTAAAAAAATATTAAACAAAAAATAAAAATTATTGCACAGCTAGAAGACTTTTTGAATTCACCAAGTCATCATCAATAAACTTAAACGAACATGATAGTGTAAAGGTGTTATTTAAGTGGTTTATACTGTCGATCAAATGTTTTATTTGAGAATATTAATGTATTCTTTTTGAATGAATCCATCGTGACACCCACTTCGGTGACCGTGTGGTCAAAAGCGCTACTCTCGCAGTAGATTAGATTGTTGATAGCGGGGAGACCCAGGTTAGAATCTTGGTCGGTGTACCAAGGAGGATTTTTTTAAAATGGTTTTTTACCCTCCCATCACGCAAACTCAGGTGCAATTCCTGTAAATATAGCCTCCCTAATCCCTAAAACCATTAGCGTAATTAGTAGATAAGCGTATAACCCTAAAGGGTAGTAAGAGATCTTGCTAAAAATAAAATCTATCGTGGCGAGTAGTGTAGTAAGTATATGGCTACCAGCTGTGGCTAAACCGCAACAAGATTGGGGAAAACATGATACGCGATCTTTCTTGGAATGGCTGATTAAAAGGCGGATGCGTCACTACACAAAGTTATCACATCACTGCGATTCTAACGGTGGATTGCTAGAAAAGATCGATTTATTCTAAAGAGCAAATCTGGAACGAAAGGTGTCCATCAGTGGGAATAACGCGGCGTCTCATAGGTGTTTCATATAGGCGCCAGCCTCGGTCAGAGAGAAAGTATCAATCCCTCTCAGACCACACAGTTTGAAATACTACGATCTTTGTCGGTTTATGGAACTATTTCCCTATTATGTCTAAACGTATACTCCCCTTTTGCCCCTCACCTACAACCACCCTTTGTCATGTCATTAAGAAAGAGCGGAAAGAAAACTACGAAACTTGTTTATTTCAAGGCAAAGAGGAAAGCTCGCTGCTAGTTCATTGTTCTGTTGGGAACCTATCATTAAACTACTACAGTAGCCCCACGGCTTCTTTGGTGCTGACTGAACAGCTGACGGCTTTGAAACGTTACCAGACCAAATTATGTATCCCTACACTGAACCATATGATCTGCAAAAACATGTGTTTAGCAGCTGTCACTTCTGACAGTCAAAATTTAGGTATATACCTAAATGTTGACTGTCAGAAGTCAGCTGTGAACTGTCAGTCAGCACCAAAGAAACCACGGGGCGACTATATATTTGTTAAAGGAAGACTAAATCTAGAGCTCTTTTCCATCAATAAAATCAAAATGAAATGGGTTTTTTTTAAGTAAAAAGAGCCCTGTTGGAATATTTCTACTTTATTTGTGTGTGAACCATATTTTGAAATATCTCATCGTAGAATTAAATATTGCGTTATAACTGGACGTCTGCGCGACAATTTATCGCTTACCGAAATAAAGATAAAGATAATATCGCCCCATGGTGAGATACTATGTTTAGATTCTAAAGGGATGATTCAGTGGTAGCGTGTCGCGCATCTGCCTCTCTGAGAGGAGTATAATTAGCAATGGTAATAAGGTGAACACGCCCTCCCATATCACACGAGCGGTTACGTGATTATTCATGTGGCCTTCTGCTGGTATATAGTGAGAATCGGAAGGCAACATTTTTTTTCCCCCGTCGCGTAATTACTACCCGTTCGGTTTGCACGCATATGCACAAATGACGCTTCTTTTTAAGGATGAGGAAGGTGGAGTTTATAGGAAGTGTGCCTGGATTTGCGTGGAGGGAGAGTGGAAAATAATTTAGGAGGAAAAAATCACGCTCATTACACTCGACTGGGATTCGAAGCCCGATCTTAATGTCATCGGCAGTCTAGTCTATTGCGATAGTGATGCTTTAGACCATTGTGATTCAAATGGCAGCCCGGACTCAATGATTATGACCATAACAGCATCTTGGAGGAGAATTAAAGCGAAACCTTTGGGGTCAGACGTGAAATAGCCAATGATTCAAATTAAAGTATTTATTTAAAAAGATCATGACTGCATTTTGTCATTCATTTATTTTATTGATATAAATATATATTTAAGTTGTTTTGTGAAAGTGTCTGTGCGTGCATATTTCATAATACACTTCGGGGGGGATTAATAAAATCTGTTTACCAGCTTCGATAGCCACACGGTCGAATTCGATACTCTCGCAGTAGACTAGACTGCCGATGACGGGGAGATCAAGGTTGGAATCTTGGTCAAGTGTACTGAGGTTTAAAAAAAAAAATGTTTTCCACTCTTCCTCCACGCAAATTTGGGTACACTTCCTATAAAATATAACCTTCTTAATCACTAAAACCATCAGCGTAATTAGTACATTAGCGTATAACCCGAACGGTTAGTAATACGCAAAGTTTAAAAAAAAGGGAGTAAAATTTGAAAGATTCTACCAACCAAAAATACTATTTATATTTAGGTATTTAAAGTAATTTGTTTAGCAAGACGTTTTGTTTGTGCGCCTGTATTACGTTATTGGGATTACTATATATATATAATATATTTTATCCATGGGATGAAACACGTTGGACCAACACGCCTTTGACCATGCGGCCACCGAAGCAGGTAAAGTAAAAATTGTCCGCGACTCCATTTCTACCTTTCATTTCACCTAACAGATGTGTGACGTCATCTGTACAAGTTTCAAGGGAACTGGAGATAATCTCGCCGGACATTTGATAACCATTTCCGTTTAGGATATCGACACTAAGTTCTCGTTCACACAGGGTGAATCCATCCGCGCGGTATAGAGTTGTATTGAGCTCCGAGCGGTCGCTACTGACCGACCGCCAGAAACTCGATACCGCGCGGCTCGAATTCTATAAATTTGAATGAGAGCGTTATTTTGACGAGCGGATTCGGCGCGGTTTGAACGTATGGAGCGTTTCGATGCAGAACTTTTTAGTTGACAAGGTGGAGAAAAGGCCTTCCATATGGGACATGGAAATTTGAAGATTATTCCAACAAGATTTAAAAAAAAAACTAGCTTGGACCGAATTGGTGGAACAATTCGCCGACGCCACGGATTCATTGGGGGGAAAAAAAGAACGCACTTGGTAGGCTCGCTATTTATTACAGATATTTATACTATGTATATAAGAACAGTAGGCCCACGACTATTTGACCCTCAGTATTATCCGTACTATAAATGCCAAGGTTTTTTTTTAATATCAACGATACTTTATTTAACTTTTCTTTTATATTCCTTGCGGATTCTGTGACGTCTAAGCAGAGCTACCAATTTCCGCGTGGATCAAACCACGCGGACGAATCTGTCTGAAAATAGTCTTAAAGAGTCGTGGGTTCGCGTTCTATTCATATATATGCTTGTCCTGTCACATTAAGTTAAGTTTGCCTGCTGGTCAACCTTCGAGATAAAAACAAAACACAAACAACAAAAGGTGGGGGGGAAAAAAGAGCAATGTAGTGCTCTCTAGCCCTTCATCCTTTGCCGATATCCCTTCCCCTTCTTTACAATAGACTGGAGTCACACTTGACTGCCTTTCAACACAATGTATCCATTCATGTCCTGATGCTTCCCTTGTTCGGGGTGAAACTGATCCTTGACAATAATAAAAAAAAAGAATCAAACAAAACAAATAATAAAAAACACTTTCGTGATTAACTGTTTATTGATAGCGCGTGCCCATTTTCACGGCTATACAGAACACAAAACAAGACCCTCCTCAATGATATTATACAGACTTTTTTTAAAATTCTAATTCCTTCTATTACAGTTCAATTTTCATAGGAATAACCTTATCTGACGCTTATAGAAAAGCTACAAGATCTACTTTTACGTGTTTCAGGTTATGTAATCTGCGGCTGTCCCTTTTGATAGATGATAATAATAATAATAATGTCGTAATAATAATAATGTCGTAATAAAGATAATGTCGTGTCTGTTACATCAATCTGTAGCTCTGTTTGTGAAAATATTAGCCTGTACTAATGTACCGTCGCCCAGGGGACGCCCGAATTTACTAACCGTACATCCTTTCCGTGAAAGCTCTTTCTATGTACTGATGAAGTGAGGGGATGATGATATTGAATATGAAAGGGATGGAGCTAGAGATGAAAATGTTGAATCGGAAAATGTTCCAGAAAATGTCCAGTAGGGGTGGCTTGCTTGGGAAGGTTAGCNGGAGGGTGAATTGTAAAGGTGGTATCTAGATCCTAATAATAATTTAGCACTGCGTCTTACTACCCGTTCGTTTTATACGCTAATGGATTAGGAATTGGGAAGGTTGAATTAGAGGAAATGAACCCGCATTTGCGTGGAGGGAGAGTGTAAAACCATTTAGGAAAAGCCACCCCCAGTTCACCCGACCGAGATTCAAACCTCGATCTCCCCGTCCTTAGCAGTAGAGCTTAACACGACTAGCGCGTTAGCCAACTACGCCACCGAGGCGAGTGTATTATTATAGTTCAAAATATGTGTTAAGAGATGAGTGGGCTATCATAAGGGTGGGGGGTAGATAGGAAGCATGGTGGATAGGGGGTGGGAGACGAACGTCGGTCCAACCTTAACATTATTTTGATTAACTTTTGATGATGAAATATTTAAGTATGATTTATGAACATAATGGGTCTACAAAGGCTCGCATTGATTTGTTTCTTTACTATTTTTTTAGCACCACGTCTTACTACCCATTCGGATTGTACGCTTATGTGCTAACTACTCTAGTGTGTTAGAGATGAAGAGGGTTGAATCTAGAAGAATTGCACCCATGATAGTGGAAAACTCTTTAGGAAAAACCTCCCTTAATGCAGGTGACTGGTATCGAACATCGATCTCCCTGTGATTTGCAGTCTAGTATATTGCAAGAGTAGCGCGTTAAACCGTGTGGCCACCGAAGGTCATTTGATGATATTTCTTAGGTTAACACACTATAACTATAAAATAACACTAAGTAAAAATTTTATCAATGTGGAGCACAAATGAAATATGTTTGTATTTTCCAAAAGGTATTTCCTATGAAAATTGAACTGTAGTTGAGTAGACGTATTTTTGCTCACAGTAGGGGGTTTGAAAAACAGTCGGGGGTCACTCTAGATATTTAAATTGCGCTTTGTTTGTTGTTTTAAAAGTCCTCCTGTTTGAAAATAAAATACCAACAGATATGCATTATGCAATTTATGCTTTGTTATTTCTTTGTACTTTCTGACATTTACGTTGTTCTTTTTTTTATCTTTTTTTTAATACTAGGACGTTAAAAAGAGTTTAATGTTTGGCCGTCTTGGAATTGAAAATTACGTGGATATTGAAGCACGTATAGTGTTTTGTCGGTGAATGTCTTTTAGATTTTTAGATTATGCGACGATCTTCTTGGTTGTCATTGATCGGACCGAATACAATGGAAATAGTTTTTCTGTATGTGACTCAACCAAACATACAGTAGCCCCATGGCTTCTTTGGTGCTGACTGAAAGCTTTAAAAAGTTACCAGATCAAATTATGTATCCCTACGCCGAACCATATGATCTGCAAAAACATGTGTCTAGCATCTGTCACTTCTGACAGCCAAAATTTAAGTATACACCTAAATGTTGACTGTCAGCTGTCAGCTGTGAGCTGTCAGTCAGCACCAAAGAAGCCACGGGCCTACTGTACTTTCACACAAATGCTGATACGTCTGCTCTAAGCAAGCTTTCTCATCCCACCTCATTTATTAAACGTACCGAACCGCTTCGGTAGCCACGTGGTTTAACGCGATACTCTCGCTATAAACTTAAGACTGTCGATGACGAGGAGATCAAGGTTTCGAATTTTGGTCGGGTGTACTGAAAGTGATTTTGATTTCAAAAGGTTTTCCACTTTCCCTCCACAAAAATGTGGGTCTACCTCCTCTGAATTCAACCTTCCTCCTCTATAACCCATTATCCTAGTAAGTAGCACACATTAGCGTACAAACTGAATGATTAGTTATACTGACGTGAGGGTAAAATAAACGCTCATGGGATAGGGATGAAGAGGGTATAATTTCAGAGGAAATGTACACGCGTTTTGTGGGAAACCATCAAACCATCTAGGAAAAAATAAATCTTTTTACATCCAAACGAGATTCAAAACGCGATATTTCCCCATGACCGGCAAACCAGTCCAGCACGAGAATAACGTATTATACCATGCGACCAGCGAAGCGACTTACATGAAAGTACAACTTGTGAATGTGGGGGATGCCAGGCCTCCACCGTGGTTCGGATCCCACGTTAAACTGTAGGTCCTCCATTTCATCTCACAATCACCCCACCATTACACATTAGCGTGAGTATAACCCGAACGGGTAGTAAGACGCGGTGCTAATAATAATAATAATACATAAAAGTATGTGTGAGAGCATTATTTTAGAGGTGTCGTATAGTTTCTTACCGTGGTGATTCAACTCTAGCGACAACGTGTGTTTTTTTCCAAATGTGTGACAATTATGTTCCCGAGGTCAAGGTCACCCGCCACACGTCAGGGCGGGACAGGTGTAGAGGGGGCACTTAACGTGACATTGTCGTGACTATCTGCGCATGGCCGGACCATGGCTAGTACTTGCATGGCCACTGCTTTTCACCGCTAAACTTTCTTTACGAGCCGCGTTGAAGTTCTGGAAAAATTCCTTGGGAAGTGGGATCGAAAGAAACATATTGAACATTTATCTATTTCTAGTATAGGAAGACAAGTGTTGATACCGAATAGTAAATACATTGTAAATATGGGTAGAAGGAGAGTAAATACATTGAGAATATGGGTAGAAGGAGAGTAAATACATTGTGAATATGGGTGGAAGGAGAGTAAATACATTGTGAATATGGGTGGAAGGAGAGTAAATACATTGTGAATATGGGTAGAAGGAGAGTAAATACATTGTGAAATTGGGTAGAAGGAGAGTAAATACATTGAGAATATGGGTAGAAGGAGAGTAAATACATTTGGAATATCGTTAAAAGGAGAGTAAATATATTGAAAATATGGGTAGAAGGAGAGTAAATATATTAAAAATTTGGATAGAAGGAGAGTAAATACATTGAGAATATGGGTAGAAGAGTAAATACATTGATAATATGGGTAAAAGGAGAGTAAATTCATTGTGAATATGGGTAGAAGGAGAGTAAATACATTTGGAATATGGTTAGAAGGAGAGTAAATACATTGAGAATATGGGTAGAAGGATATTAAAGACAAACTGATCATGAGTAGAAGGAGAGTAAATACATTTGGAAAATAGGTAAAAGGAGAGTAAATACATTGAGAATATGGGTAGAAGAGTAAATACATTGTGAATATGGGAAGAAGGAGAGTAAATACATTGTGAATATGGGTAGAAGGAGAGTAAATACATTGTGAATATGGGTGGAAGGAGAGTAAATACATTGATGGTAGAAGGAGAGTAAATACATTTGGAATATGGGTAAAAGGAGAGTAAATACATTTTGAATATCGGTAAAAGGAGAGTAAATACATTGAGAATATGGGTAGAAGAAGAGTAAATACATTGTGAATATGGGTAGAAAGAGAATAAATCCATTGAGAATATGGGTAGAAGGAGAGTAAATACATTGTGAAAATGGGTAGCAGGAGAGTAAATACATTATGAAATTGGGTAGAAGGAGAGTAAATACATTGAGGTTATGGGTAGAAGGAGAGTAAATACATTGTGAATATGGGTGGATGGAGAGTAAATACATTGAGAATATGGGTAGAAGAAGAGTAAATACATTGTGAATATGGGTAGAATGAGAGTAAATACATTGTAAATATGGGAAGAAGGAGAGTAAATACATTTGGAATATGGGTAGAAGGAGAGTAAATACATTTGGAATATCGGTAAAAGGAGAGTAAATACATTGTGAATAGGAGTAGAAGGATAGTAAATACATTGTGAATAGGAGTAGAAGGATAGTAAATACATTGTAAATATGTGTAGAAGGAGAGTAAATACATTGTGAAATTGGGTAGAAGGAGAGTAAATACATTGAGAATATGGGTAGAAGAAGAGTAAATACATTGAGAATATGGGTAGAAGGAGAGTAAATACATTGTGAATATGGGTAGAAGGAGAGTAAATACATTGAGAATATGGGTAGAAGAAAAGTAAATACATTGAGAATATGGGTAGAAGAAGAGTAAATACATTGTGAATATGGGTAGAAGGAGAGTAAATACATTGTGAATAGGAGTAGAAGGATAGTAAATACATTGTAAATATGGGTGTAAGGAGAGTAAATACTTTGATAATATGGGTAGAAGGAGAGTAAATACATTGTGAATTTGGGTAGAAGGAGAGTAAATACATTTGGAATATGGGTAGAAGGAGAGTAAATACATTTTGAATATCGGTAAAAGGAGAGTAAATACATTTTGAATATCGGTAAAAGGAGAGTAAATACATTGAGAATATGGGTAGAAGGAGAGTAAATACATTGTGAATATGGGTAGAAGGAGAGTAAATCCATTGAGAATATGGGTAGAAGGAGAGTAAATACATTGTGAAATTGGGTAGAAGGAGAGTAAATACATTGAGAATATGGGTAGAAGGAGAGTAAATACATTTGGAATATCGTTAAAAGGAGAGTAAATATATTGAAAATATGGGTAGAAGGAGAATAAATACATTGTGAATATGGGTAGAAGGATATTAAAGACAAACTGATCATGAGTAGAAGGAGAGTAAATTCATTGTGGATATGGGTAGAAGGAGAGTAAATACATTTGGAATATGGTTGGAAGGAGAGTAAATACATTGAGAATATGGCTAGAAGGAGAGTAAACACATTGTGAATATGGGTAGAAGGAGAGTAAATCTCATCATAATCATCATCATCATTAGTCTAGTCCATCAAGAGAGTAGCACGTTAGGCCACGTGGCTACCGAAGTGGGTTTTTGTTCAAGGGAATGAGTGTTATCAATCGTTAGGATTATATAGCAATCCCTTCTCTTTTAATTTCGGGGTGTAGAGGATGCGATTAAAGGGCAGTGCTATTTTATTTTTTGCAGTTTTTATAGAAAAACCTGTTTTGGTCAAAATAAACCAAATATTTCTCCAATAGAAACATAGATTTTAATTTTATACACAAAGTGATGATAACAGTAATGTTGAATATCTGTCATGAGCATAACGGCATTAGATGACAAATTTTTTAATCAAGAGAAAAAGTTGTCATTCAACTATCTAGGACCCCCTTGACAATATATTCAACAACGGTTGATATCACCGTGTGAAGAAAATTAAACACTTGTGTTTTTACTGGAGAAATATATTTTTTTATTTATATTATATTTATATTATTTATTATTTTATTTATATTTATTTTTTGCTTTGCTATAAAAACTGCAAATAATACTTCCATCAACTCGCGACCCCTACACTCCCACCTTTTACCGTGTTGATGATATTTGGTAATTAGTATATTTTAAAATATAATTATGGATTATTTATGAGGTAATGACTGACCTTGATATACTTTGGATGAATAACGATATTATCTTGACTGGTTTTTTTTTTGTCACATTAGCCACTTGTGCTGGTCTCTTCGAGTTCTGGCGATGAACGTAATAATCCTCCACCTGCACGTAAACATTCCTGTCGTTACGTTTAATGCCCGCGAATGATATCCGACGATTATCCTACTCTCTTCGAGCTCCCTTTAGGAAAGTCGTCAGACCAGTACGGAGGGGAGTGTCTTCGAGAATGATAAGTTGTTTGTAAATTATATAAATGTCCTTGTCCAGTCAGCGATGAAACGATAGCGGTGTTAACCAAAACCTATACCAATCATAGGCCGTTCACATTTTACGAGCCTATAAAATAACCTATATGTGTATTTAGTATTCTCAGCGCGCAGTCGCGGAACGATACATTCAGCGTGTGGGTAGTTTTAACTACTTTCAATGACGGGGTGTAAACTATTTTTTTTTCGGGTAGTCGGTTCTATTTTTATTTTATTTATGAACTCTCACGTATATTTAGAAATAAATTATTTTAGTATTTTATATGACCGCTTCTGTGATTTAAAGGTCTTGAGCTCCTGTCTACAGATATGGAGGTCACGGGTTCGATCCCTGGTGCTTTCAGATTTTTCCTTTAAGCAATGACCCGCCTCGGTGGCGTAGTTGGCTAACGCGTTTGTCGTGTTGAGCTCGACTGCCGAGGACGGGGAGATCGAGGTTCGAATCTCGGTCGGGTGAACTGGGGGTGGTTTTTCCTAAATGGTTTTCCACTCTCCCTCCACGCAAATGCGGGTTCACTTCCTTTAATTCAACCTTCCCAATTCCTAATCCATTAGCGTAATTAGTACTTAAAGCGTATAACCCGAACGGGTGGTAAGAAGTGGTGCTAAATATTATTATTATTATTTTTAAGCAATGGGTCTGGAACGGGGTTAATTCGGCGCACTCGTGAGGACAAATGAGGATATACTTGAATGAAAAGGTAGAGGCGACAGTCTAGAAAGCTGAGATTAATGACCTGAGATTTCGTTGTGCTGACCTCATGGCATCCTATATCTCCAGAAGTTGGCACTATCTTGGCCAACCTATGGCGGCAGTCGGTTACTATGACTCTGATATCGATTAACACCGTCAATTATTATTATTATTATTCTTAGCACCGCGTCTTACTACCCGTTCGGATTATACGCACTTACGCTAATGTGTAATGGTAGGGTGATTGTGAGATGAAATGGAGGACCTACAGTTTAACGTGGAATCCGAACCACGGTGGAGGCCTGGCATTCCCCACATTCACAAGATGTCTTGTCAGAGGTGAAGGAAGGGTTTGGTAATCAGATAAATTTGTGCCAGGACCGAGGATTGAACCCCGGCCGCCAGCACAGAAGTCTGACACCTTACCCCTAGACCACCAGGTCACCAACACCATCAAGTTTTATTTGGGTGTATGTGTGTGTATATATATATATATATAAAGCTCACTCCTCGATTATGTATTATTTGAAACCTAGACTTATGCGAACATACGTATAAAGAAATCAGTCTCGTCTAATCGATTTTTTTTTACGGCAACGAGTTAGTCAAGACTTTAGTCCCAAGCTGGGGCTACTGAGGTGCTTGATTACCCCTTCCTTATTCCCTCCCTTCCTTATTCCCTCTCTTCCTCCCTACTAAAGGTTTTCCTAATCTCACTCCACTAAATTGCGAGTATATATTTCCTCTAAACTTTCCTCGTCCTTTACCCCATTAGTGTAAATATTCGAGTAACCGAGAAGTGTATAAGGACGCTGTGCACGAGTTTTAAGAGATAATACCTTAGTCATCTTTATAATAGTTTTGACACAGACGCAAATGTAATCAACCAACACCTATAAACTGGTTGAAAACATAATCGAGCCTGTTACAAGGGCGACGTCATTTAACTTAATCGCCAAGTGCAAAAAGGAGCTAGGTCAACATTTTAAAAAAAAATTTAGCAAACAATATTTTTGATAACGAGACGTTGATTGTTGAATATAGAAATAAAATCGAGCTATCCCTTATGGTAACAATGATGAGAAAACTAGTGTCCAATTTTCATATTAATGGCCTTATGACAACTAGCATAGCTAGTATATATACTGTTTAGTCTTTATACATAAGATAATTTTAGATAGATATTATTAATACATCTAAATAAAACTAATTAAATAGGGAGATGCTATTAATTTTAACCGATTAAAAATAGGTTTGTATTTTGTTAAAGCCTTTCATGTGAAATTGGGACTGTATGTACAAACTATTGTACATAAACGTACACAGTCATTGACTTACATCCTTTTATCAGCACTTTTTCCAATAGGTAAAAAATACATTGACCCTATACGTTTTAAAAACATAAAGAGCAAGGAAATAAAATCAATCCCCCTCCCCCCGCCCCCCATTAGATAAATCACTTTGATGTCGGTATAATTCCTTTAAAACTTTAACTTCCTCATCCCTCTTCTGTTTGTAACAATACTGATTTAGACCCCTTTAATATATTTAAAAAAAGTCATGGATGAAGTGCATTTTTCTTTAAAATATTGTATGTAAAATATCCTTTCAATAATTCATCCATGAATAATCACGCGCTTTTCAGGAATAATGTCAAAGGATTGCACCATTAAAACTATTTTTTTCTTTCTAAAGTCAACTCCGCACTATTTACTAAAAAAGCGAGTGACACTAGCTCCCTCTACCCAATAGTAAGCTAGCCTTCATAACACCTGTCACCAGAACTCTTTCGATTTGTTGGTTCTGACACTGGTCACGAGAGGTCCAAGGGGCAAGGGGTAGGTCATATATAAGCTGCTTGTGCGTATGAACACACAGAGTGTGCCAATACAAATTATACACAGTGCCGGTCGCATAGATATAGAAGTTATTCACAGTACCACTAACTGAAATCTGTAGTTATACTAAGCTGTATCATATAAACCTATAACTTCAGTGCCAAAGATAAAATAACTTTAATAAATCGTGTGCAACATTAAAGGTCTTATTTATTAAATTATCATATCTGATAATAATTCCGTTTCATAATAATTGGCGCTCGATCACGGGGCTATAAATACCAATTATCTCACAATACCGAAATACCATACCGCTTTAATCAGTGCTCGATCACGGGGCAATTATCAGCTAATTAAACGATATCACTTCAACCAGTGCCCGTCGCCGATCCGTAACGTTTAAATCGACCCCCAACGTGGACCGATTAATACAAATATATTTATACGTTAGTGTAAATAATATATGCGTGCAGCACTAACTGGTACAAAAACACCGTGAGAAAATAATAATAATAATAATAATAATAATAATGAGGTAATCCAAAATGATTCTGGAGTAATAATATTGTGTTTATTTATTTATCCTGAAAAGCTACCAATATTACCAGTTTCATTGGCCGAATGGTCTAAGGCGTCAAATCTCATGTTAGACTGAGATCTATCTGTGTTCAAATCCCAATCGGGTTTACCGAGTGGTTTTTTTTTTCCTAAAATGGTTTCCCACTTTCCTTTCACGCGAATGCTGGTAGATTAGCTCTTAAATGCTTCCGTCCTCGTTCCTACCACAATAGAATAATTTAACATATGTGAATATAACCTGAAGAGGTAGTAAGTAAGACGCGGTAACCAAAGTTGTCTTAGCTCCTTTCTGCACGTAATGATTCCGCTATATTATAGCCTGAGATTGTGTGGGAGAGTTTTTAACACACGTGGTATTTATCGAGCCGCCCAAGACCTTGTCAGTCGATGTATCCATGATAATCCCACATATCCTCTCGATCTGGATGTGTTATAATTACACCTGTGTCCTTATCGGGTGTACACGCTGTTACGATGAAATGTTGAACTATACTTACTTCCCTGTTCAGTCCCATATTTATGGAAATAACTTTTTTTTTTTTAGAAAATCCATTGATATTTTTTTCAGCCCAAAAAACCCGCCTCGGTGGCGTAGTTGGCTAACGCGCTAGTCGTGTTGAGCTCGACTGCTGAGGACGGGGAGATCGAGGTTCGAATCTCGGTCGGGTGAACTGAGGTTTTTTTTTCCTAGATGGTTTTCCACTCTCCCTCCACGCAAATGCGGGTTCACTTCCTCTAATTCAACCTTCCCAACTCCTAATCCATTAGCGTAATTAGTACTTAAAAGCGTATAACCCGAACGGGTAGTAAGACGCGGTGCTAATATTATTATTATTATTTCAGCCTAATATTTTAATATTTTACCAATGTTTTTCCGTATGTTTATTGATAATATCTATCAAAACGTGACAGCTGCATGGTTTATACTGGCTGAGCTGTAGTATACTGGCGATTTATTGTATGTCTGTCCGGCCTATTCACATTTTAAATCACGCAGGTAGAAAGATCTAATTTACAGGAAATTTAAACCGCATTTTAATTAAGGGAATTCGAAAAACCATCCAATAATTAAAAAATCCTTGTATATCAGGCTGAAATTTGAGCTTGGACTTTCCCGGTATCGGAAAAGCCAATACTTTTTTATTATTATTTGAAATATAGGTGGTTTTTTTTGTACTGATTAATTTACCTTTAATTGAAGGTTTTCAATGGTTATTGATGGTATGGTAATAATTTAATTATATACCATCTAGTTAAACTTATATAATCATTATAATAATTTTAAGGATTAAAGGACTAATACCTATTAATATGATCGTGTTAGACTGGTCTGTTGATAACGGGGAGATCGGGATTTGAATCCAAGTCGGGTTTACTAAGGGTAATATTTTTCTAAAATGGTTTTTACACTCTCCTTCCACACAAATGCGGGTAGCTTGCCTTTAAAATGATTCCTTCCTCCTCCCTACCCCATTTGAGCGATAATATTATAATATATGTGTACAGACTGAACGGGTAGTTAGTAAAATGAGCTAATAAGCGAAAATTGGCAGCATAATAAGTAAGATACTCATCAGTTTTCTAGGGCAGTTTGCAAGCAGAACGTGCTAATGTTGATGTTGTTAGGAGAAGGAGATGTGTTTCTTCCTCGGATCCTGCTCTTTACAACATCAACATTAGCACGTTCTGTTTCCAAACTACCCCAGAAAACTGAAAAGCATCTTATAATTCACTAGACCCCGCCCCCCCGGCCCCCCGCATTATTATTTTCAACACACATATTGAAGAATCATCATAGACTCTACCATAAAATATGAGTGACTATCGACATTTTTATGAGGAATAAATTTAATTTTTCAAAATAAAATATAGCCAATGTTACTCGCGGATAATGTAGCTTTATATTGGTGAAAGAATTTTTTAAATCGGTCCACTAGTTTTTGAGTTTATCCATTACAAACAAAAAAACAAATCTTTCCTCTTTATAATAATAGTGTAGATCAACCCCTTCCTTTTTCTCGTAAGGAACAACCTTATGGAATCATAGAATTAAATCGGTTACATATTCATGATAGATAAATTAGTATCAATTCATTAAGTGAGGGGCGCGACTTTACCCCCCTCACACATTTCATAAAAAACATGTGGGTTGGACGGTTTTGCTTCGCGTTGACTTCGCTCCTCATTTATAAAGCCTACCTTCGCACACTCTTAAAAAACAGTAAGCACTCATTAAACACCATTAAACACCCCCTAAAACCATTAATCCCCCCTTTAAAAGCATTAAGCACCCCTTAAAACCATTAAGCACCCCTTATGAACCATTAAACACCCCTTAAAACCACTAAGCATTCCTTAAAAACCATTAAGCATCTACCTAAAACCATCAAGCACCCCCTTAAAAACTACTAAGCACCGCCTTAAAAACCATTAAGTTCATATCATCAAAAATATACGGGTTATTAATATGTGACTTCACAGCGTATGACTAGTTTAACAAGGAGCTAGAATTTTAGGGATCGCAATGTACTCGTCAACAACCCCCCCCCCCTCTCCCTCTCCCCCAACCCCTCCTAATGTGTACTACCCTCCTCTCCCAACATAATTACGCATGTGTGTAACGAGCTCTGCTAGGTCCACACACAACTAAACAACCAACTTAACACGGCTTGTTTTGGGTTCTAACGCTGTAGCTTGTTTCCCAGACCGCTCGCCGTGAGAGCACTGCTACTATCCAATTTAGCCAGCTCTTTTTAGAAACAAAGGAAACTAAATTAACACACACGAACAAAAAAAGAAAATTGGAATTGTAAAAAAAAAAGTATTATTTAAATGCAGCTAATTTTTTTTTCCAAGTCTTTACCATACCATAACCATAGTTACAATTGTCGAATTTTTTTTTCAAAATTATGTATAAACAAAATTTCAAAAAATTAGTTAAGTGCATCAAGATTAAATGTTTTGACACCTTCATATATTATATTTTAACATATATCACAATTATTATAAATATTATTAGACTATTATTATTCTGTAAATGTCATTTTGTGTTGATTTTGGGTATATTCAAACATCAATTATTATTTAGCACTTATATTATGTTAGTAAATCCAGGTAAAACTTATTGACAGAAAGAGTTAATTAATCAACAATTTAAATCTCTCCTACCTATCCTTAATTAACCGCAATCATCATAATGTCCTTGTGTGAATATTCTGCACGCTATACACCTGTACACTTTTACTGAACACTTTAATCAAACACGTGTCTAGTGCACTAGATGACCTGGCGGTCTAGGGGTAAGGTGTCAGACCTCTGTGCTGGCGCCCAGGGTTCAATACTCGGTCCCTGCACAGATTTATCTGATTACCAAACCCTTCCTTCACCTCTAACTAGACATCTTGTGAATGTGAGGAATGCCAGGCCTCCACCGTGGTTCGGATTCCACGTTAAACTGTAGGTCCTTCATTTCATCTCTCATCTCACAATCACCCTACCATTACACATTAGCGTAAGTGCGTGTAACCCGACCGGGTAGTAAGACGCGGTGCTAATAATAATAATCTAGTGTACTAAAGTGCATACAGGCGTACAAACCGAACGGGTAGTAAGACGCACTACTAAAAAAATAAAAGTGCATAGGGTGCATACAGCTAGTGCTTTCTTGTGGCTGCTTCTTAAACACGCGTTCCCGTGGCAACCAGAATGAATTTCGATTGTGTTTTGTTCATAGTTTTCATAGTTACAGTAGCCCCATGACTTCTTTGGTGCTGACTGACAGCTCACAGCTGACAGCTGACGGCTTTGAAAAGCTACCAGACCAAATTATGTATCCCTACGCCGAACCATATGAACTGCAAAAACCTGTGTTTAGCAGCTGTCACTTCTGACGGTCAAAATTTAGGTATATAACTAAATGTTGACTGTCAGAAGTCAGCTGTGGAATGTCAGTCAGCACCAAAGAAGCCATGGGTCTACTGTATATACCTAAATTTTGACTGTCAGTTGTCAGCTGTGAGCTGTCAGTCAGCACCAAAGAAGCCGCTGGGATACTGTACATAAGTGTTACTCTATGGTGGTAATATTGAACTATTACAATGTTTCAAGTTACAAAAATTAATTTAACCAAACTACCATGTCCATATGAACAGAACACACCATATTAGCTTTATTTAACAGTTTATGTGTATTTATTTTTTTTATGTTATTTTAACTAAAAATGTGCGATAAAGGGCCATATTGTATCCGACCTCAAGTAAAGTGCTCTGAAAGGGGTGCATCAGTACACTTTAAAGATAAGTCAGACACCATCGAAAATTACTTTGACGTCAATTCAGTTTTAAAGGACACTCGGTAGGACTATTCAGTCAAGGCAAATATATTTATGTTCTATTTACCAATGATTCAAATGTTTTGTAAGCAAAACTTTGTCTGTGGGTTTCCAAGTGACCTTCCTCCCCCTCCACCACCACACCCCACACCCTTGGGATGAAAAATTATAGTTAAAAAAACTTAATTTTTGTTTAATATTTCTACAGTAGTTTTCAATCTATATTCCAGTTTACATCAGTATAAGGTGTATCAGGAAATGCCCTAAAAGGTAAATTAATATATTAATTATTGATAAAAGCCTTGCTTTTATACATATTATAAGGGTTGATTTATCTACAACAACCCTTTGTTAGCATTTCTTTTCCCAATGAACTTGATCTATATAAATGTAGACTACAAATAACAACCGTGCCAAGTTTGGATAAAATCGGTTAATGTGTTCAAAATTATCGTGAGACATATCTAGCATGACAGATAAACAACCGGAGAGCTCTCCTCCCTCGTTGTACCGCCCTAACTTGTTCTTTCCCTCTGTCATCTAAGTGCAGCCCCCCTCCCCACCCCCCACCCCTAATATCGGGGCCCTGTGTGGCCGCACCGTTTACACACCCCTAATGGCGGCTCTGGTTCAGAGAGAGAATAAATTCGAGCGGAATGTAATGACAAATTCATGGCTTTATTTAGTTGGTTGACCTGTACTTGATTGTATGAAATTAAGCTCGTGCATTATTTATGTATCTGTAGGGTTGTGTGAGTGCTTATATGTGCGCTTACATGTGTGTGTTTATGGGTTTTCAAATTATTTATGTTTTTCTTTCTTTGTTTTTACTCATTTATTTTTATGTTCTACAAACAAACAAAAATCATAAACAAAACAAAATTTAAATCGACTTTTTTTTATTATGGTTTTACATTGTTTGTTTAATGTACTGTACATCCTAATTTTCATAAGAAGGGTCTTATCTGACAGCTAAAAGATCTACTATTTATGACTTGCTTTAATGTATTCATACATCAAATAATGTGACCTGTAGCTTTCACTTTTTGATAGATATGATCAATACCTATTAAATAACATTATTAAAATAGTAAAACGAGCAAGAAAAAATTGTATTTGATAAAAGGTCCTTTTTTTATGAAGATTGGAAGGTAGGTTTGTAGAATATTAGTAAGAGTATAAAAACAAGTTTTTTGTTCAACATAGAAGAAATATTACTTTATTAGTATAATCTATCAAGCGTGACATATTATTTAACGTATGAAAGTAGTTTGAGTAATCTTTTTTGTAACTGTCATATAAAATAAAATGCAGCAGTAATTTCAATCAGACACCTTAGCTAAGTCGGTAGAGAGTCTGTATACTGACCTAAGGTAAGGGTCCCGGGTTCGATTCCCAGCCTGGCCAAAAAATACCCTTTCACATGGTAAATTAACGTCCTGGAACTGGATGTTGTGTCTGTTCTTGTCTTAAGATAGATTATAAGGCATTTGAAGCCGCGACAGGCCTAGCCAGTGTGGTAGTGGAAAAATATATGACTTGAAAAAAAAACTGACCTTGACCACTGGATGGAAACAAAAATAGATTCAAGGCCGTAGCCAAGGGGAGAGGGGGGCTTGAGGGTTCAAACCCCCCCACGAAATTTTATAAACAAAATATATATGTGCTTTATTTTATGGTTCAAACAATATCAAGATCAAGATACAAATACAAATTAGGGGGCTGTGTTACCATAAATAAAACACTTCAGAGAGCTTCTAGAGGTGTTAAATATTTCTAAATTTACCTAGCCTTCGGCATTTTGGGGGTTATTTTACCATAAAAAAATCACTTCACAGAGTTTCAAAAAGTGTTTAATATTTAGAAATTTTCCAAGCCTTCAGCTAGGGGGTTATTTTGACAAAAAAAAAACACTGCAGAGAGCGTCTAGAACTGTTTATCATTTATAATTTTGTTTAGCTTCCAGCAATTGGGGGATGTGCCCACCAAAACGCCCCCCCCCCCTTTTAAATTATTGGCTGGCTACGGCCTTGAATAGATGCACTTCTGGGTGGCGCTATCCAACAGTAAGAGACCAAAACAGGAGAGTAGGAAAATACATATGACAATATAATCTGTGGAATGAACCCTTTTATTAAATTATTTCATTCGATTTACAAAAGTCCAATATACGCTCCTAAACCAGTTACCTTTCCTTTTCCAGTCATTTAGGTCTTAAGGATCGACAGAAATATGTGAATTTATGGACTTTTTAAGTAGAAAATGTCAACTTTCAAACTAATGTTTACAAATATAAATATAGGGTCATAGAAAATAATTTTTAACTGTCTTTCTGAAGAAAAAAAACCAAGAATTTTAAAATTTATTTTTTTGGCTTAATATGGTGACCATTGAATTTTATTGAAATGCGGCCCTCTTGTTATTTTTAAAATTTTCGATGTGGTC
>CABEEJ010001020.1:48245-69658 GCA_901482245.1 Timema douglasi | reverse complement strand
AGTTACGTCGTTAGTAACTCGCTCGGAGCCACTTTAGTGTCTTCTGAGTTACGTCGTTAGTAACTCGCTCGGAGCCACTTTAGTGTCTTCTAAGTTACGTCGTTAGTAACTCGCTCGGAGCCTCTTTAGTGTCTTCTGAGTTACGTCGTTAGTAACTCGCTCGGAGCCACTTTAGTGTCTACTGAGTTGCGTCGTTAGTAACTCGCTCGGAGCCACTTTAGTGTCTACTGAGTTGCGTCGTTAGTAACTCGCTCGGAGCCACTTTAGTGTCTTCTGAGTTTCGTCCACGGCCAAATGAGGTCACCACCGCCCAGAGGGGAGTTACGGGCCTCTGTAACTTACCGAGGCTAAGATTCTTCTTCCCTCGAGTGGTTTTTTTTAAACTGAAGAATGATCTGAGATCAGTGATCAACCGTTACAGATAAAACTCGAGCTCTGCTCCAATCGTGAGGGAGATCATGCATGACTACCATCAGCGCGCATGCGCGGGACCCTTCCTCCCCCGCCCTCCGCCTAAAGAACTAAGAGGGCAACATGAAATAGCACGCTTCGATGGCCCAATGGTCTAAGGCACTACTTTTGCAACAGATTAGACTGGTGATGACGCGGAGATCATGGCTCTAACATGGTTGGGTGTACTGTAGATGGTTTTACATAAATGTTTCCCGCACTCTATCCACGCAAATTCGGGTACACTTCTTCTAAATTCAACCTTATTTACCCCTAGCCCATTAGTGTGATTAATATATAAGTATATAATCTGATTGGGTAATAAGACGGGGTGAAAAATAATCGTTGAAATATTATTACCGTGTTATGATGATCCAACATCAACCACGATATTGTAAATTCGAATCACCGGAAAGTGGGTTTGGCATAAAGGTAAAACCCACTTACCAGAGTTAAGGACGTTGCCTACCTGTGACGTCACCTCGGGTCAAGCTAGGATCTCCATTTTCAATTACTTCACTTTTGATCCTGTGAGTTTTAAAGATATAATATTGAAACAACAACAACTATTAATTCTTAAATAATTCTAAAAATAGTCCTACAGTGTCACAAAAATAGTATGTTTACCTAGAGGGTTTTTATGTTTGTTTTTTGCAAATGTGTTTTTTTACATAAATCTTCTACAACTCAGGTTATTTTGTTTAGTCACAAAAATGTCCTGTAGGGATCTTCCTGCCAGGATGTAGATTAATAAAGCCCTTGGTATCATATATCTATCTTAGAATAGGAAACAAGAAAAAGGTAATTTTAAAAACCAAGTCAATGTTTTCCAAGCTCAGATAGTATAGTGAGTATGTAAACTCGTCAGAGGAAGAGGGGCAGTTCTATCAACATATAAATAAAGAAGCCCCTGCAGGTTGCACTGTTCATTTTCTTCTCCTCTCTTTCTATTTCATACATAGGTGTCTCACGTGTGATATTTCAATTTCATTTAAGAAAGATTTTTTTTTTAAATTTTCAATTCACTAAAAGTTTTAAATCAATTCATTAAATGTTTAAAGTTTCTAAGATAAAAATAACTGGTTCTCATTAAATAATGTTAATATTTCTGTAGTCTTGACACCTTAGAACACTCAGTAGGTATTGAGCTAAGGGTCCTGGTCACGATTCCCAACATGGACGAAAAATTCATAATAATTTGGTGTAATGTGGGTTTTCTTTTACACAGTGATGAATTAATGGCCGGAGGCTGTGTACCGCAATACAACACAAAATGGTAGCGGAGCGTAGTTGCAACATGGTATACAAAATGGTATCAGGGTGGAAATTAAGGATCTATGAATGTATTCATCACGCAAGCGTAACATTTATATGGTTAAAAGAATCTTCAACCCAAAACAATCACGCCATAGTCAAAGTGAGCTATGGGCGCATCAACAAACAAGTACACCACAGCGGATTCACGAACTGCCAACAGACTGTACCAGAGTAAATCGACCCACCTCAACCCCAAACGAAACACACTTCAGTGTCAGGCCGGGCTTCGAAAGTGAAATTCGGGAGAAATATCGTTCCCCAACGAAAACACGTGAAAACTTCAACCACGCTCTGCTACCATTTTGTGCACCACTACAGATAGCATGGGACACTTACTTCAATAAAACACAAGTTTACACAAAACATTGAATTTATTGGTGCCCAAACGAGCTAGAGTGGTCGGCACTGATTTTCATCGCCAGTTGGGCAAAAAAATAACTCTGACTACCCCCACATACATCATATAGGTCCCTACGTCAACTACCCGAAACACTTTTTTCCCCGCGGGAGAAAACCTTCCGCGAGCTGGCCAGGTGCTCTCGCGGAGGCTTATGGAAAACACTGGGCGTCCGATGACGTAGTATCGGTACAAGGTTTGGGTGTTGTGTCTGTTCTAGATTTAGTTTATAAGTCGTGTGCTGATATAATGTTAGTTCAGAATGTGCACGATAAATACCTCAAATAAAAAACGCATAGTTCAGTAAAAACTTTAGGAAGTAAAATCATATCAATCGGTTTTGCTCAGTTAACGTATCTACAGTAGCCCCATAACTTCTTTGGTGCTGACTGACAGTTCACATCTGACAGCTGATGGCTTTGAAAAGCTACCAGATCAAATTATGTATCCCTACGCCGAACCACATGATCTGCAAAAACATGTGTTTAGCAGCTGTCACTTCTGACAGTCAACATTTAGGTATACACCTAAGTATTGATTGTCAGAAGTCCACTGTGAGCTGTCAGTCAGCACCAAAGAAGCCATGGGGCTACTGTAGAACTATTTTGATGCTTTGATTTTGTTTCTTTATTTCCGCCCTTGAAATAGCTTATGTTTTATGTTGAGTTGGTCAGTAAAGAAGTTAAAGGTAGAATGAGCCAATGTTTGGCCTGAAGGGTATAGTTGAGAATTAAATAGGTCACCAAGTAAAACACAATTTGTTGGTGGATGCCATTTATTATAAATCAAAATTACATAAAAAGGAATACGATAGCTAATAATAAGTTTGTGAGTCTCCAACAAAACATAACTTAAATTAGATTAATGCAATTTAATCTATATCTTTCATCATATTTTATTTAATGTCATGCGTAAATTCAGTGGTTGAGATTCTCAAAACTGCTTATGTTTATCGGGGTGTTTTGTATAAGCTGTATACACATCCATAAAAATATATTTAAAAAAAAATTCTGTTATTGCTAGCACTACATTTTTTCTCGATGATAGTTATAATTTGCAGGCTGCATAAAAATACTTGTCGGTCCGCAATTTTCCCAGGGCTAAGTTAAAATAACATTATAAATGTTTCACTAGTAAATGCTGCTTTAACTCACAGTCTAGTAAATAAATTGTTCTAGGAAACGCCTGGGGTATAGATTAGTTGCTTAACAGCACGACACGATAGGTTTTCTACTCTCCGTGCGCGAAGATTGGTCACTGTAAAAAAAAAATATATATATATATATAAATAAATTAAGCACTGGTGTGATATCTTACCGGCGCTTAGTTCGTGATATAAAAATGCTAAAAATATAATAATTGGAAATAGTGTCAAATAACTAAGGATATAATTCTTTGTAAATCTTTTTAAAAATACGAGTATGAAGTTGAGGTCGGCAACATGTTATTTCTCTTCCAACTTCTTTTTTTTAGTGTTTTTGATGTTACTGACCAGCCATGACAGGGTAATGAATCTGTTTAAATATATTAACAACCAATTATAAAATTGCTGAGATTATAGAAAATAAGTTCAATTTGTTATTGATGTTGATGACTGGCCAGGACAGGGTAGTGAAGGTGTTTAGATATAATATCAACCAATTATAAAATTGCTTGAGATTAAACTACAATAATTTACAGCTATTAGCGTTCCATTTGCTAGATGTAAATATTATTGACAGACAGACACAGCGTAATGAAAGTGTATAAATCCAGTCTAGACCTGGTCATAAATGCTTAGATCAGATTGTAGTAATTTACAGAAGCTAAAGTAACAAACAGTACAGTGTGGTGTAGTCACTCAGTCTCTTACCTTGTAGCTGTGACGTCATGCGCATCCAGTCATCTTTGGATCAAGTTTGTCCACAAGTCTTGACTTGGCGACCGTTCAAATGAACACTCCGGCATTTCTGCGAGCTGTATAATGAAACTTAACATATATTTACCATTAAATTATTCAAATTTATAATAATTACGTCCCTCTTTGTAGAATGATTTAATCTTTTGCTTTCAAACTAGACAATATATTTCTAAATAGGGTTGACAGTGTTTGTTTAATTTTATCTTTAAATTGTATTTGAGGTATTTAACGTGCATTTACACAATCTACTGATTATTATACTAACCCGAATCAGTGGTTACGTGGTTTGAGGCGTCACATTGGTAATATACCAGGCGAGCTGATTTGGGTTCGAATACAGTCTAGGTGTATAAATTGTTTGTTTTTTCTAGATTATTTTCTACTCTTTCTACGCGTAAATGATTGTATATTTCCTCTAAATTCAACCTTATATATCTATTTGAAGTATTTAGTGTGCACTATCTAAACCGACTGATTATATCAGCACACGAGAGTGTATATAAGCGAGAGCGAAAGAGCCTACCAATTTTTCCGGGAAAGGTATTTCCACTTACCTTCCAGGATTCTTTTGCATGCCACACTCACTCGGCATGGGATTTACGAAGGAAGTTGCCACGGATTTGTATAACTCAAGAAATATCCATCAACCTCAACTGGCTTTGAACAGAGGATCATCTGAGGCGAGCACTTTACCTTAAAACCACAGAGGTTGACCAATTCAATATTCTTCATCCCTAAAACATTAGTGTAGTTAGTACATAGACGTATAACCCATATGGGTTGTAAAACTCTGTTCTAATATATATAATAATGTTTAGAACAGCAATTAAACAGTATTTTAACGCTGGCCAGTGATTAAATGGCATACCGACATAATGTAGATGTAGATAAATTAAGATTTATCAGTGTAAAATAACTAATCTGTGCTTCAATTTTTCATTCTTAGCCTTTTTATTTACCTAGATGCACTTATAGGATGATTTAAAAATTGGTTATGTAACAAAAACCATAACAGCTTTATCTTCAGTCCCGGCTTCGATTTTTCAACGCATTTAAAAAACAAACTTCACACACCCCTGTTTGTAGGAGACATAACTACGTGGTACCTGAACATATAATATGAAATAGGGTGACCTGGCGGTCTAGGGGTAAGGTGTCAGACTTCTGTGCTGGCGGCCGGGGTTCAATCCTTGGTCCCGGCGCAGATTTATCTGATTACCAAACCCTTCCTTCACCTCTGACAAGACATCTTGTGAATGTGGGGAATGCCAGGCCTCCACCGTGGTTCGGATTCCACGTTAAACTGTAGGTCCTCCATTTCGTCTCACAATCATCCTACCATTACACATTAGCGTAAGTGCGTATAACCCGAACGGGTAGTAAGACGCGGTGCTAATAATAATAATAATAATAATAATAATAATAATAATAATAATATGAAATACTCTAGCGCCGAGGATTAAGGTGGGATTTTAGGGAACGTGAGTAAAAGGCAGGTTTGTGTATTTTTTATAGCAAAACATTTTCTTGGCCAAAATTAATCAAATATTTCTCCAGTATAAATAAAGAGTTTAATTTTCTTCGCGTGGTGATATCAACAGTTGTCGAGTATCTGTTTTGATCTTAGCGGTATTAGATGAGAAACTTTTTAAATTAAGGAAAAAAGTTTTCATCAAATTCCAGGACACTCCTGACAGATATTAAAAAGAACTGTTGGGGTCACTATGGGAAGGAAATTAAACTCTATATTTCTATTGGGTAGTTATTTAATTTATATTGATTCAAAACGGTTTAGATATAAAAAAAACTTCAAAAATACTGCCCTTAACTCGTGTACCAAGCTAAATTTTATGTTTCTACTGAAGCAATATTTGATTTATTTTTGTCAAAAAAACAGTGTTTTGCCGTAAAAACTGCAAAACACTAGTCTTTTCTCGCGTCCCCTACAATCCCGCCTTGAATGAAATCATTAACCTTTATTTTAGGCACATACATTGAAATTTTTAAATCAATATATATTTTGTTTCCTTTCTTTTAATTTCTACATCGTAATTTAAAACAAGTATTCCTTTGCTTCTTCATATTATTGGAAACTAATAATCCTCGTCTGACGTCACTAAAGATAAAAGTGAATATTTCACACACACTTTGTCTCTTTGTAACAAAGGGAAAGTTAGGGGAGAAACAAACAGCCAAATTAGCTGCCAAGGTTAATGAAATATTCCTTTCTTTAGTTTTCGGAAACTTTTCGTTTCCTCAATTTCTGCTTACTCTCTCCCCGTTTGGTTTAATTAAATTTACTGCCCCCCAGATGAAACAATAAGAAGAAAAATATTTAGTGGAATATACTCGTCTCTTATATCCTTTGTTCTCAGTGTTTCTTGTATTCCCTCTTGATTAATTCGTTTCAAGTTGCCCTTTCTTTAACTTTCAAACGCTGGTAGGAATGCTTTAATTTATTTTTTTAAGTAATTGTATTAAATTTGTTAATCCACTGATTACTTTAGCAAGAAATTACATTTTACCAGTCTCATCCCTTTTTTTTATATTCATTTAGGGGATGAACGGAGATAACATGACTTTACAAACTTTTTTTTTGTTTGTTTGTTTATCCTGAAAATGTGCAGTCGGTTGAAATTTAACTGGCCACACGGAGTGTTTGCCTGACTCTGAGCTGGTAGGCCAGTGTTCGAGTCTAACCAGCTCTGGTAGGATTCTCATTGCTCAGAACTACATTTATTATTTTTTAAAACATCAAACATATATTGCATAAAGCAGACTCGAGACAAAATTAAAAACCACTCAAACCAACCCCAAAGTATAGTACAGTTTAAAAATTACATAAAATAACAAAACGTGACGCCATCTTCAATGGCTCCATGGTATAAGGCGTCACCCTCGCGTTAGAATAGATTTCTGATTACAGGAAGATCGGGATTTGAATCTTGGTTCGGGTTTTCATTCTCTCTTCAAACATATGCGGGAACACTTCCTCTGAATTCAACCTTCATCATCCATAATACATTAACACATTACCCTAATTAGTACATATGCGTATAACTTAAACAGGTAGTAAGACGTGGTGATAAAAACGTTATGTCCTTACGGGCTGATAATATACCCCCTAAAGGACTGATAATATACCCCCTAAAGGACTGATAATATACCCCCTAAAGGACTGATAATATACACCCTTAAGGACTGATAATATACCCCCTAAAGGACTGATAATATACCCCCTAAAGGACTGATAATATACCCCCTTACGGAATGATAATATACACCCTTAAGGACTGATAGTATACCCCCTTAAGGACTGATAATATACCCCCTTAAGGACTGATAATATACCCCCTTAAGGACTGATAATATACCCCCTAAAGGACTGATAATATACCCCCTAAAGGACTGATAATATACCCCCTTACGGAATGATAATATACACCCTTAAGGACTGATAGTATACCCCCTTAAGGACTGATAATATACCCCCTTAAGGACTGATAATATACCCCCTTAAGGACTGATAATATACCCCCTAAAGGACTGATAATATACCCCCTAAAGGACTGATAATATACCCCCTTACGGAATGATAATATACACCCTTAAGGACTGATAGTATACCCCCTTACGGAATGATAATATACCCCCTTAAGGACTGATAATATACCCCCTTAAGGACTGATAATATACCCCCTAAAGGACTGATAATATACCCCCTAAAGGACTGATAATATACCCCCTTACGGAATGATAATATACACCCTTAAGGACTGATAGTATACCCCCTTACGGAATGATAATATACCCCCTTAAGGACTGATAATATACCCCCTTAAGGACTGATAATATACCCCCTAAAGGACTGATAATATACCCCCTAAAGGACTGATAATATACCCCCTTACGGAATGATAATATACCCCCTTAAGGACTGATAGTATACCCCCTTACGGAATGATAATATACACCCTTAAGGACTGATAGTATACCCCCTTAAGGACTGATAATATACCCCCTAAAGGACTGATAGTATACCCCCTTAAGGACTGATAATATACCCCCTTACGGAATGATAATATACACCCTTAAGGACTGATAGTATACCCCCTTACGGGATGATAATATTCCTCCCTTACGAGGGAGCCAGGTGCATTGACCACTATACCACGGGGCCGGATATTGGGGAAATAATTTGTACTTTCTTCTGGATTAACACATTTTTGTCTTGGAATAGATATTGATGAGATCTTCCTTAACATATTAATTACTAGATAAACAACTTTAACTTATTTATTGAAGTGTATTAATATATCTCTATCTCTGTCAATATATCACTAAAACATCATTGTATATGGTAGTATTTTAAATTTCTCATTTAGAAAAAAAAATATTTTAATCGTGAAAAATGTTGACCTCAAAAATATGACGAATCTTGAAGTTTTTTTTACCACCGAACCAAAGAATCTTCTCTTAAAATTGTATTAATCATCATATAACTTATGTTTTTAACTGAGATTTCACCCAAAACTGTTAAATAGATTTCATTCAAAATAAATATTTTTTATTCTAACACTCCAATTAAGGATAGCCGATTAAAGAATGATATTATTTTATATATCAATGAAAATATAAGGCCACCAGAACCACTTCGGTGGCTGCATAGTCTAAGGCGCCCCTCTCGCAGTAGATTAGATTGCCGATGACGGGGAGATCGATATTCGAATTTCAGTCAGGTGTACTAAGGATGGTTTTCCTTATTGGGTTTTCGCTCTCCCTCCACGCGAATTTGAGTACACTCCCCATAAGTATAGCCTTCCTAAACCCTGTAACCATTAGCATAACTAGTACATAAGCGTATAACACTAATGGGTAATAAGAAGTAGTGAAAACCCCACTAAAACGAATTAATAGAAAGAATAATCATATGGTTTTAGGGAACAGACAGTACCGGAGTAGTATTTTAATCCTCCACTTAGGGCGCCACTTGATCCGCGTGCTTTAAACTGTCGGGGGATTTGAACCCGGCATGTCACGCAAACACTTTACCTTCCAGTGTAACGAGAGTGGTGGAAAGAGGAAATAAAGGAGAGATGTAGTTTAATTCTTTGATCCATCAAGAAACAAAGTCTTCATGAGGAGTAAATGAAATGTACATAATTCATTTATATCATCTCTATGTCAGATTATATTTTTTTTGAAAGTAGACAGTACTACTTATCAGATAAAACTCTCCACAGACATATAAGATAAATAAAATCATTAAAGCCATTTTCTAACTATTTAGAAGTTTCAAAAATAAGTCTTCGGTAATTACCCCCTTTTTTTTTAGAAAAAGTCAAAATCACGATACCGACTTCGGTGGCTCCATGGTCTAACGTGCTACTCTCATGTTGGACTAGACTACCGATGATGGGGAAATCTAGGTTCGAATCTTGGCCGGGTGTAGAGTTTTTTCAAAAATGGTTTTCCACTCTCCCTCAACGCAAATTCTGGTACACTTATTATAAATTCAAACTTACTCATCCTTAACCCATAGGCGTAATTAGTACATAAGCGTATAACCCAAATGGGTAGTAAGACACATTGCTAAAAAATAACTATAGTTTGTGGAATAAAGAGGAACCGCTACCCATATACATCACACTTACACCCAGAAAACTATGCTAATACCTTTAAATTGTGTTCAAAATTTCAGCGTACAGCGCCGGGAGAGCAAAGCTGTCAAGCATGCGTGTACAACAAGTTGCATAGGAGCTAGGCGAGCAGCACTGCAAATGTAATAATGTCAAGCACTGTCTGTGATGTAGGACCGTTAATGATGACCTTCAGAACGTATTCACATTTCTAGATGGACTGATGTGTTGTTTACAATTAATTGTATGTTCTACTGCCATGCTCTATAAGTTGTTGAGGTGTGTAGGTCCACGCGCCTAGCTCCTATGCAACCTGTTGTACACGCGTGCTTGAACAGCTTTGCTCCAATGGGTTCAGAGATAGTTATTTCCAGTTCCAAGCATGAACGCGGGAAGCATCTCCTATACAGGTTCCTAAATCGAACAGCTCGGGAGAAAAAAGCCTCTTTCTTTTTGTAATGGTTATTGGATGTTGTCCTGTTTCAGAGTTCGACCGCGCAAGACTTGTTTGAACTACTGGAACGAGTCCAGAGCAGCCGTTTGGACGACCAAAGATGTGTTTTACCTCCTTACTTCTCACAGGTGAATTATACAACACACTACACTATCTAACACGGATATATTAAGTGTGAACTAACCTTTTTTTTTCCGAGGACTTGGGAGTTCGTCTCAAGTTAGACAGACCGAGGAATTCTTCAAGACAGTAACTAGATCAACAACGTTCACATTTACATAGGAAGCACCTTTATCTGAAAATGTCAAGTGGTTGATTATTATAACACTTTTGAACCTTACCTTATTTGGATTATTTTCTTTAATTTGGCTCATCTAATTAATGTACCTCACAAAGATAATTAATTAATTAGCACCACTATCTGTTCGGGTTGTACGCATAAATATTAATTACCCTAATTTATTAGGAATTTTTGGGTGACCTGGTGATCTAGGGGTAAGGTGTTGGACCTCTGTGCTGGGGGTCCGGACTTCAATCCTCAGTCCCGGCACAGATTTATCTGATTGCCAAACCCTTCCTTCACCTCTGACAAGACGTGTATTAATCACAACTTGTGAATGTGGGGAATGCCAGGCCTCCACCGTGGCTCGGATCCCACGTTAAACTGTAGGTCCTCCGTTTCATCTCACAATAACCCTACCATTACACATTAGCGTAAGTGCGTATAACCCGAACGGGTAGTAAGACGCGGTGCTAATAATAATACTAGGAATTGGGAAGGTTGAATTTAGAGGCACTTTTGATGTATATCATCAATATCTATAAAATAGCCCTAATAAAATAATACAAAGTAATTAACAAAAGCCTAAAAAAGATTTTTATTTCTTAAAAGGCCCTTCCTATGAAAATTATACTTTACTTATAGTATGTTCTCTTTCTTTGTCTTTGAACATATTTCCTATCCTAGCCACAACGTAGCAGCGCTGTACTACAAAAATAATCCTGATAAAGAGACTTTTCTCTAAAAAAAAATTGAGCTTATGTTTGTGTCTTGACGAACTGTGGCAAATAATGATAAGAAAAGACTTCTTATTTGCACTACTTTATTAAAATACAAAACTAGATATGTTTGTAAAATCATAGGAACTCAACATGTCAGAAAATAGGGGCATTATATTCAAAAATAAATTATGACTTAATAATAAAAAGTCTCACAAAAAAGATTGAAAAAATATTTTCAAAAATTGCATTTCTTCAGTTATATCTAAAACTAGTTTGTATAATCTATCTTTATCTGCTATAAAAAAAATTGACTAGAAGAGGAAAAAGTGGCTTTACATTGGCTCTTCAACACACGTCTGTTATCTCTCAAAGAAGCCGCCTGAAAACCGATTAACCGGGGAATTACTCTCTGAACTAGAAAACCTTTCGATGTGAAGTTTTCTATATTCTTAATTTGAAAACAATTAAACTGAAATCAGTGAAATAGTTTTACTTTTAAATTATTAAATAATATTTTATGAAATCTATATTTTCCAAGCAATAGTCAAATATATATATATATAATATATTAAACAGAGCTTTGGGAAATGGGGAGTTAAAAATGCACAGAACTTAATCATTTGTTTTATAACAATGTATATTATTTCGTTTCACATGTCTTACGAGTTGTAAGTATAAGTTAAATAAAGAAGCGACAAAGTCTGTACGATGCGTCGTACCATTTATTTATTTATTTATTTATTGAAGTCAACCAATAATAAAATAATATTATATATGATGCGTTGTTTTGTTTATGCAAACTTTATGGCCTAATAAATATATATTTGCCACACACAGTTTTAATACCAAGCTAAAACGAATGTTTCCAACGCGTTATCATATAAATAGAATTTTATTGTGTCGTGTGTGCGTACAGATGCCTAAATCCCAAAACGAAGACACCTATAAAGTTTAAACACAGCTTAATTATGAGAACTGGTGGGTGAGCACCTATGGATTAAACCCCCCCCCCTCCCCTCCTTCATCCCCCGAATTTTTACATATTTGAGACACAGACATCTTAAGTCACGTGAACAACGGTTATTCTCGAAGAATATAATAGTTTACTCAAGAATGAAGTATTCATTATTTTCTATCGAGCTAGATCACCAAGGAAAAATACCAACGTAAAATCCAAAGAGAAATCACAGTAGAAATGTCACTCTTAAATCCAAAGAGAAACAAATAATAAACTATTTTATTTGCATACACCTGAAATCGAACCAAGATATCCTAGATTTGTGGACGACTCCCCCTAACAACCTGGTCATAGTTAGACGTTCGCCTAAGACTAAATTAGTATTGTGGTGTGGTAGTTTAGATAACGCCTGACATAGAATGGTTCGACTGACTAGCCCGCCAAACTTGGGTGTATGACCAGTAGTAGCAAGGTTATAGCACGGCGCTCTCCATTCTGAAGTGAGATAACGCTGGAAACATCCACAATAATAATTTATAGTTTCTTTTAAGCTGATAAATAAGTCTTGGTTGCTAAATAATTTAAATTTTAAATCTTAAAAATAAAACTACAGTACAGTTATTCAGAGAGTATTAAAATGATAAATATTTTAAATTATAGCTTGATTTTGTCGCAGCGTTTAGTGGCGTCACCATTATAAAGAAACATTTAAAGCTCAAAATAATCATAGATCTACTTTTATGTATCTATACTAAAATTTAGTTGCTAAAAAACTGTCACTTTTTTAAACAATTGTGTTTGATTTGGACCGCTCTACGTTAAATTAATGTGTGTGTGTGTGTGTATGTATGCTTTAAAAATCTCTACCTCTAATGAACTAATTATATTTTAGATTATGATTAATGCTGTAGAAACTGTTAAGACTTAACATATTTAGTACCTATAAAAATAGGTGATCACGTGCACTTTCTAAGCCAGCATTATATCAGCACACGACTTACAAACTAACTTAAATCTTGAACAAACCCAACATCCAACCTTTGGTCGTTAATTTTTCACTATTAAAAGGCAAGCCTACCTTTCACCGATGATAATTATTTTTCGCCATGCTGGGAATAGAGTCCAGGACTCTTAGTTCAATAGGCAGACATACTACCAACTGAGCTAAGGTGTCGGACTTTATAAAGATAGTTAATTGATTTCTTATATGTTGTCCTACCCGGATATCTTTAATATTGCCGTTAGTGTGGATGTTTAGTTGTAATGGTTACTGACCTAGGTTAAGCTAGTTTGTAAGTCATGTTTGCTGACATAAATTTGTGTTTAGATCGTTCAAGTTATGTATCTCCCATTTAAAATAATATATCAACAGTTTCGCTATAATCGTGGCATTAATTTTTATAACTTTAATTTGATTTAAAAATTATTATTTTTTTAAATCCTAAAACCACAGAATAGCTTTTCATTACGTTCAAGAGGGTTGGAACTATTATATGACAAAGAATCTCAATTTTCGGATAAAAATTTAGAGGGTCAGCTAGATATTTAATCATATCTTACAATAAAAGGAAAGGGAATTATTGTGAATCGATTTTTCTTATTATATTTTGTTATAATAAAAGTATTTATACTCCTACTTTTTGAAAAGCTTTAAATTAGATATGGTTCAGATCAAATTTTTTGCTGAATACTATTCATAGGAACCATAGAAACACGTGAGGTTTAATTTCCCATATTGGTATTTTTTTTTTTCAAAATATATATTTTTATTTTTAGTACCACGTCTTACTACCCATTCAGTTTATACGGCTATGTACTAATTACATTAATGCGTTTTGGATTAAGAAGGTTTAATTTAGAGGAAGTGCAACATTTTCGTGGAGGTAGAGTGAAAAAGCATCCTCAGTGCACCCGACCGGGATTGGAACCCAATCTCCTCGTCATCAGCAGTCTAGTCTAACATGAAAGTAGGACGTTAGACCATACGGCCACCGAAGTGGGTCACAATAAATGTTAAATTAATCGTATGGTCGTTAGGTTTGTTGGTTAAACCACTACTAAGCATCATAACAACACTAAAAAAATTGGTGGCCGTATGGTCTAGGGCACTACTCTCACAATAGGCTAGACAGCCGAAAACGGGGAGAGTTCTATCCCTTTCGGGTGTTTTTCTGCCTAAACGTTTCTCCACCCTCCACGCAAATTCAGGTGCACTTCCTCCAAATTCAACCTTCCCAAACCCTAACACATTAGCGTAATTAGTACATAGCCTTATAACCCAAACGGAAAGTAAGACGCGGTATTTAAAAAAATAGGACTAAAAAAACTCAAATTTAGTATTAATAAAAATGTTAAAATCGGAAAAGGTTCAAATCCTTCAGCTTTAAATATCCCCAAATAAATCAAGTTTTAGGTAAATGGGGTATTTGCGTGGAAGGGGGATAAGAAAGGCACAATAATATTATTGTTATTATTATTATTAATATTATTATTATTATTAGCATCGCGTCTTACTACCCGTTCGGGTTACACGCACTTACGCTCATGTGTAATGGTAGGGTGGTTGTGAGATGAACTGGAGGACCTACAGTTTAACGTGGGATCCGAACCACGGTGGAGGCCTGGCATTCCACACATTCACAAGTTGTGGTTCACAGTAATAAATCAACATCAAGTGCACCAAACCGGGATTCGATCCTCATCCTCCCTGTCACACGTATTTTTCCGCGTCTTACTACCTGTTCAGGTTATACGCATATATAACAATTACTTTAATGGGTAAGGAATCATTTTAGAGGTGACTACCCACAACTGTTTGGAAGGGGAGTGAAAAACCATTTAGGGGGGGAAAAACCTTGGTAGACCCCACTGGGATTCAAACCTCGATCCTACCTTAATCAGCAGGCCAGTCTAACATACAAGTGACCCCTTAGATAATTCGGTCACTGAAGGTCACGCGTATTAATTAAATAAGTTTATTCAGGGTTCCATCGAGTCTCGAACCAGGTTTCTTCCACAAATGGTTGTGCTTCCTTGCTCCTGAACCACTCATTAGAAGCTACCAATGCAAGCATGTTAAGAAGTCACAGGAATACCACCTGTGAAGAAAAATCGCGTGTGTCTGTGTAAGTTCATGTTGGCCAAACTTGCTCTACATTATGTTGGCACCCTGCCCGCGTGTTGTTAACCTTCACTTGTTTGTCTTCTGTACTCTTACCACCGGTAGTAGCTATGGTTCATGTCCACTTAACCAGCACTATACTCGGTGCTATGTTAACACAGTAGCTATGGTTCATGTCCACTTAACAGAACTATACTCGGTGCTATGTTAACACAGTAGCTATGGTTCATATCCACTTAACAGAACTATACTCGGTGCTATGTTAACACAGTAGCTATGGTTCATGTCCACTTAACAGCACGATACTCGGTGCTATGTTAACACAGTCTATGGTTCATGTCCACTTAACAGCACTATACTCGGTACTATGTTAACAAAGTAGCTATGGTTCATGTCCACTTAACAGCACTATACTCAATGCTATGTTAACACAGTAGCTATGGTTCATGTCCACTTAACCAGCACTATACTCGGTGTTATGTTAACACAGTAGCTATGGTTCATGTCCACTTAACCAGCACTATACTCGGTGTTATGTTAACACAGTAGCTATGGTTCATGTCCACTTAACCAGCACTATACTCGGTGTTATGTTAACACAGTAGCTATGGTTCATGTCCACTTAACCAGCACTATACTCGGTGTTATGTTAACACAGTAGCTATGGTTCATGTCCACTTAACCAGCACTATACTCGGTGTTATGTTAACACAGTAGCTATGGTTCATGTCCACTTAACCAGCACTATACTCGGTGTTATGTTAACACAGTAGCTATGGTTCATGTCCACTTAACCAGCACTATACTCGGTGCTATGTTAACACAGTAGCTATGGTTCATGTCCACTTAACCAGCACTATACTCGGTGTTATGTTAACACAGTAGCTATGGTTCATGTCCACTTAACCAGCACTATACTCGGTGTTATGTTAACACAGTAGCTATGGTTCATGTCCACTTAACCAGCACTATACTCGGTGTTATGTTAACACAGTAGCTTGTCAGTCCAGCCCTAGATTATTATTTTTTAATATTATGTTAAACTATTATTAGAGAAGGCACCCTCGAGTCTTAGAATCATAAAATCCTTTAAAGATGTTCGAGATTCACTGATCCAAAAATATCAGATTTTATACTCGAATTTTTAAAAAAACAAGTTTTGAATCGAATTTTTATATGAGTTATAATGCTGCTTAATAGTGGTTTATCACTGACAAACTTTTAGGACAAACATAACAACTAGATACCTGACCAGTAATTATCACTTTATCACTTAACCTAATCATCATCATCAACAACAACAACTGTTTCTATCCAGTGGCCGGGCCAGTTTAGTAAAATACCTCTATCTCTCTATCCTGCCACCATTCTTCCTCCTTTAATTGCTTCTATTCTTCTACTCGCAATTACAAACTTTCTGTTGTCTGCTCCTATCATCTCTTTCTTGGCCTCCCTTGCGGTATTCTTCCTACATACTTCACTTTCATAATTTTTTTCGTCATCCTTTCCTTCTCCATCCTCATTTCATGACCAAGCCATCTCAGTCTTGCTTCCTCTACAATCTCATGTACTCAGGTATCTTCATTTCATGACCAAGCCATCTCAGTCTTGCTTCCTCTACAATCTCATGTACTCAGGTATCTTCATTACATGTCAATACCATCTCAGTCCTGCTTCCACAACTTTCTCATGTACTCTCTGTACCCCCACTCTTTCTCGGATAACTTCATTCCTAATCTTGTTTCTCCTCGTGACAGCTAACATGATCCTCCCAAACTTAATTTCCATGGCCTCCACTTTCCTAGTCTTTCTTACTTTCATTATCTATATTTCTTCTTGTGACGATGGGTACAAAGTATGCCCTGTACAACACTTCCTTACACTTCAAGGACACTTCTCTTCTCCATAGCAGGTCTCTTGTACACACCTATAGAACAACTCTCTCTGCTTTCCTCTTCTCATTAGATCCTTTCTACTTCCACCTTTCTTCTCAAGCACGTTTCCAAGATATTTCACACACTGTAAAGTCTGTTCAGCGTAGGAATTGTTTTCTGAAACGCCTTTTTTCCTACCAGAAATCTATTATATAGCAGGGTATTGGTAGGAGAAAAGACCTTTCAGAGAATAATTCCTATCGTGAATGGAGTATACCTTTCTCAGCTCTACACTATCCAACTTTAAAGCTTTACTAAGTCCTATTCTCTTTCTTGCCATTACCATAACTTCACACTATGCCTTGCTAAATTTCCCTTGGAGAGCTTATAAATGTGAAGCTGGAGAAGACTTGAGAAAATCAGGTGGATAGATGAATGAAGAAGTCCTAAGAAGAGTGGGTTAGAAGAGAACCATTTTGGATATGATTCTTCGGTATAATACAAACTGTATCAGACACATCCTTAGGAGGAACTGTCTTCTGCAAGACGTCATAAAAGGCAAGGTTGAGGGAAAGAGGAGTTTAGGAAGGAGGAGGATTCAAATACTAGATGACTTGAAGGAAAGAAGAGAAATCCTAGAGCTGAAGGAGGAAACAGATGGTGGTCTAAGTTCACTTATAAAAGGAATGGACCTGTCGTAAGACAGAACATCAAATAATAATAAGAAGAAGAATCCGCTATTCAGAGGTGTTAGGTAAGAGAGATTTAACTATATTAGTGTCATTTTATCAATATTGGTATGACCTATTAAAATTTACAGCTGCAAATCACATGACTTGGTGTGATAATACATTAAAGTAGATTTTATAGTTCTTATAGATGTCGGATAAGGCCCTTCCTATTAAAATTGGACTGTAACTTAAAGAATCACGGTCTGATCAGAGGCAATACAGTTGTAATAATGTAGTTTTTCCACCCCATTTATATCAATAACTAAACACTTACACGTAAATAATACTCTAATTTATTATTTCAATATTATATTCATCCTGTCCTCTTGTAAGATGATATTTGTACTTGTTGGATATTAATATTATTATCACTTCTGCGTGAGAGTCAACTCTTGAATACCTTAACTATAGATTCTTCCTCTTTTTACTTTTGGTGGATTTAGTATGTCCCTGATTGGTGGATTTAGTATGTCCTTGATTGATGGATTTAGTATGTCCTTGATTGTGTGGATTTAGTATGCCCTTGATTGGTGGATTTAGTATGCCCTTGATTGGTGGATTTAGTATGCCCTTGATTGGTGGATTTAGTATGTCCTTGATTGGTGGATGAACAGAGAGTTAGTTCTCTTGGATCAACACTTCTTGAAAACATGGGCTAAAAATAAATGGTACGGTACACCGAACTTACTTTCTCTCTCTCTCTCTTTTATCTTAATATTGAAACATTTATTAAAAGCTCTTTAAGATATGTGAAACGAAATAATATACATGGTTGCGTAAACTCTCCGACAAATATCATTAATGAAATAATATAGACTGTTACAGAAACATTAAGAAAATAGGAACATGTCTGTCCACCTAAAGACCATAACAATCAATTACCCATTTCAACAACCCGAATAGACAAAAAATTGATTTGCTTTTTTTTATCTCAGAAACTATTAGGTTTTTAAAAATATTTTTTAAATAAAAGATTTTCATGTTTAATAGTACTACAACTTTACAATTATAAGTTATTTAGTATCTCAAACAGTTGCGGAGATATGATCCAAATTAGAAATTTCTGCTTATGTAAAATACCCTCAAAGTCATTGTTGTGAGGAAATGAGAGTTTCTATTCCGTTTGTAATGTTAGACAGTGCCTAGATACAAAATTTAATCAAAGCCATTATTGTGAATTTCGAGAAAATCTAGTTTTAATCATAATCATCACCTAGGAACACTTTCTTCCCGCGCTAGCCACGTTAAGTTCATGATGAAGTTCAACGCCCCAGAGCCTTTTCGAACAATAGAAAACTTTGAATTAGACTTTTGCCCCCCTTCGACCTTATCCATCCGTGCGTTCCTGGATTTTCTTTTTTAAGGACATAATAATAGCATGAACGAACGAGCAAAGGTTCGTCCAAGACTTCCCTCGTGCGTATCCAGAGTGACGGAAACCTCCGCTAGGAGCGCTAAGAGTATCGTGAGCTCAGTCGCGCGTGACTAAACGGAAACGTTTTCACAGACGTCGTGTGATCTCTTCGTCCTCCCCCCCCCTCTCCCCTACCCGGTAATCTCTCCCCTCTCTCCATTATATCTAATGGACCAACTTTACTTGAACGGGATTAAGTAATTTGTCTACCCGGTTCGGTCAGTATTTCAAACTGATCGGTGGGATAAATCTTCTTAAAAAGGTCGTCTTTATTCCACTTCGCTTTGCCGGCATTTTACGCAACACTTTCTAAATGCCAAGACAGGAAGCGGGTTGTATGACTAAAAGGAGAAACTTTCCACTTTTTGCTGTCGCTTTTTGATACAATCATGATTTCGTAAGTTAATAATAAGTTTATACAATATCAAGTGCTTCATTGTGTCAATGATATATACGTTTGAACCGTGATCAATTAAATATGTCTGCAGTAATATATTCATTCTTATTATAGTTGGAAAAAGTTTTCTATGCTCACCATTAAGGTGGGAGTGTATTTATTATTTATTATTAGCACCGCGTCTTACTACCCGTTCGGGTATTACGCACTTACGCTAATGTGTAATGGTAGGGTGATTGTGAGATGAAACGGAGGACCTACAGTTTAACGTGGAATCCAAACCACGGTGGAGGCCTGGCATCTCACACATTCACAAGTTGTGATTAATACACGTCTTGTCAGAGGTGAAGGAAGGGTTTGGCAATCATATAAATCTGTGCCGGGGCAGAGGATTGAACCCCGGACCCTCCAGCACAAAAGTCCGACATCTTACCCCTAGACCACCAGGTCGCCAACTTACTAATTGTTTAAATAATTTACTTTCAGAATTTCAGGTATCTCTAGCATGTCATTGGATGCCCTTACTAAACAGATTGACCTTTGCTTCATTTATGCGGCACCATAAGAAAAAAACTCATCCAGGGAGGTGGCTACATTTAGGCCTATTAGTTATTTCTTTCACCTTAAAACATACTTGAGAATCAATATGTCTAAATGTTCCCCCGGTGTTCTTGGGGTAAAGTGCTCGCCTTACGACCCGATGTTCATGGGTTCAAACTCAGTTGAGGTCATCGTATTTTTATTTAGCGATAAAAATTCATAGTACTATTTTCTTTGGAGGGACAGTAAAGCCGTCAGTTCCATATCGATTGTAGAATGTAAAAGAACACTGGTAGGTATGTGAAAATACCTTTCCCGGAAAAATTGTTAAGTCCTTTCACTCTAAGCTATAGAAATTCTTGTGTACTGATGCAATCAGTCGATTCAGAAAGTGCATATTAAACATCTTAAATAAAATATACAATACGTCTCAAATATCCCGTGGCTGTGTCAAACACACACATATGTTTTGGACAAGATCATAATTTATTATATTATTTAAACACCTTGATATGTGCGGTCGATGGAAGCAGAGAGAAACGTATCAGTAAATTCAACACCCACTTAAATAAAGTGTTAATTACCTAACACTAAATGAATAACCGTCTTTTTAATAGGCCTGTGCAAATAGTTTTTACAAACATTGAACCAATTATTGAGTAAATGGTTAGACATATTTGAAACTGGGATGAATGAAATGAAAATCGTGAATTAATATTAATGCTCAGTTGAAAGAGAGTATTTTGAATAATAAAGTTAGTACTTAATGGGTAATATTAGATTAGGCTTAATTTATTTTATACAATTATTGAAGGTCAAATTATATCGATGGAAAAGTAGCATTTTTCTTTTCTTTTTAGATTTCAGAGCGTAACTTAAAAACTACTGGAAATAAAATTTTAAAAATTTGGATTTTCTTACTATCTCTAGGGGAATATTGGATAAGCCAGATTTGGAAGAGAAAAAAACACCTCGAGGTTTTAAAGTGTTAAAATATTGTATCACTTGACAGTGAATGACCCAAGTTTAATTTAAAAAGTTAATTACTCTAGTTTTTGGAGGAAACTGTTTCTACCGAGGAGTGCCTGTGATATCCTTTCACAAGCATCAGAAATCCCCCTTCTCGGTCCATGGTTGTAACCCCCTAGAGTCCCCTTGCAAATGACAGCAATATTACTCTCGTGTCACATACACGTTGCGGCCCTCGCCCCCCTCCAAC
>CABEEJ010001020.1:21207-33430 GCA_901482245.1 Timema douglasi | reverse complement strand
GGGGGGGGGGGGAGTCATATAACTCACATTTTCCAGAACAACAGTTTTCATATCTCAAACCCCATAATACCGTAGCAAATATAATTTTTAATTAATTTAAAAACGACAGAAACCTTTTTTTTAACCATAATCTAAAGTGCTTTATAAAGGTCTAACAGATAGCAGCACTAGTTCAATTTGAGCAAAAATTGGACATTCCCCCTTTTTATCTCGTACCCTTCATTTATAAATTTGCACTCACATTCTGTGATGAGACTTGAGATTAATTCTACAGTTCAAAATTTTACAGTTCAATTTTCATAGGAAAGGTTGTCTAGAAAATACAAACCTTTTGTTTTTTCCGATCAACATTGATAGCATTTCACAAAATTATTAGTGTTATTTTAAAAGTATTGATAAAATTTAGTCAGAAACCTTAGACTTGGTCGGTAACGTCTCTCTCTACTGAACTAAAGGTTCCGGGTTTATCTCCCGGGCATGACCAAAAAATCCATCATTGGTGAAATGTGGATTTCCCCTCTCACAGTGATGAATTAACGGCTGGGGGTTGGATGTTGTGTCTATTCCAGAAATAAGTTAGTTCATAAGACGTGTGCTGATATAATCAGTTGATTCAGAAAGTTCACCTTAAATAACTCGAAAAAAAATATCAAAGAATCCATAAAAAGGGAGAGCAAGCGGCAGATCACATGCTCTGTCAGAGAGGATCCTTCTTATGAACATTTGGCTGTATTTTCCCTTCTTGTCATTTTTATTGGCCCTCCGTGACACATGGAGGACAGATGGTGCTCTCTCTTCCCGCCGTGTCACGTGACGTGTCGCCACGCCGTGCAAATTAAAAACACGCTTCTCGCTAATTGGCCAGCCCAGATTTGTCTCCACTCCCCCTATAGTCCGTTCACGGTAGCTTTGGTCCCATCCGCACCGGTGGGCACGTGGATAAAGGCGTTGTTCTCTTCCTAACAGAGGTAGTGAGTGGTAGTAGTGGTGGGCACGCGGATAAAGGCGTTGTTCTCTTCCTAACAGAGGTAGTGAGTGGTAGTAGTGGTGGGCACGTGGATAAAGGCGTTGTTCTCTTCCTAACAGGGGTAGTGAGTGGTAGTAGTGGTGGGCACGCGGATAAAGGCGTTCTTCTCTTCCTCACAGGGGTACTGAGTAGTAGTAGTGATGGGCACGCGGATAAAGGCGTTCCTCTCTTCCTCACAGGGGCAGTAGTGGTGGGCATTCGGGTAAAGGCGTTCCTCTCTTCCTCACGGTGGTAGTGAGTAGTAGTAGTGGTGGGCACGCGGATAAAGGCGTTCTTTTCTTCCTAACAGGGGTAGTAGTGGTGGGCACGCGGATAAAGGCGTTCTTTTCTTCCTAACAGGGGTAGTAGTGGTGGGCACGCGGATAAAGGCGTTCTTCTCTTCCTCACAGGGGTAGTAGTGGTGGGCACGCGGATAAAGGCGTTCTTCTCTTCCTCACAGAGGTACTGAGTAGTAGTAGTGGTGGGCACGCGGATAAAGGCGTTCTTCTCTTCCTCACAGAGGTAGTAGTGGTGGGCACGCGGATAAAGGCGTTCTTTTCTTCCTGACAGGGGTAGTAGTGGTGGGCACGCGGATAAAGGCGTTCCTCTCTTCCTAACAGGGGTAGTGAGTAGTAGTAGTAATAATAATAATAATGATTGCATCTTGAATGGATTTGGGTAAAATGTTAAATTGTGAAGTTTATTCCTCTTATTCGTCAAGCTGTTTTGTAAAACTATTATCTCTGACCATATATTATGTTGTTTATACCCAATTTAGTATGTAAGTCGTGTGTCGAAACAATCATGTGTTTAGAATGAACACGATAAATATCTCGGTTAAAAGATAAACACCGGATATAACACTTTTTTTTAAAACTAGAATGTCTTAGTAACGTTGTGCTGTCTATTAAGCTGGAGCTGGCAGTTTTTATAGCAACCATTATTGGGTGATACAATAAATAATAATAAAAAAATCGGTAGATGACGGTTTCTGTGGTCTTGTGGTCGGAGTTCCTGGCTACAGATCCAGAGGTCCTGGGCTCTATCCTCTGCGCTTCCAGATCTTCCGTGAAGCAGTGGGTCTGGAATGGGGTCAACTCAGCCTCGGGACGACAAATGAAGAGCGACTGTCTTGAAAAAGTAGGGTCTAGAAAACTGAGAATAACGGCTGTAGGTTATAGTTATGCTAACCACATGACACCCTCTATAAATAAAAGTGGGCACTATCTTCACCAAAAGATTACGGTTTCTCGGTCAGTATGACCAGATTGAAGCTGACGTTATAGATTTTTTTTCCCCGGTAAATAAGTTTAATCTAATTTTCTACACATATAAATGTAAATAGTTCTTTAACATGTCATGGACATTTTAGAATTAGGCAATAAATCTTTTAAACGAAGAGAATTACAAATTACGCTATACCCATGACAAATATTCTAGAACTGCCGTAAATACTATTTGGACAAAATTAAGCTAATTGAAGGAATATTTTATTTATTGCATTCACCCCCCTCTCCCCCAAAAAAAGTTGTTATTTCTAAGCTGGTGACCTGGTGGTCTAGGGGTAAGGTGTCGGACTTCTGTGCTAGTTCCCGGGGTTTAATCCTAGGTCCCAGCACCGATTTATCTGATTACCATACCCTTCCTTCACCTCTGACAATACATCTTGTGAATGTGGGGAATGCCAGGCCTTCACCGTGGCTCGGATTCCACGTTAAACTGTTAGGTCCTCCATTTCATCTCACAATCACCCTACCATTACACATTAGCGTAAGTGCGTACAACCCGAACAGGTAGTAAGACGTGGTGATAATAATAATAATAATCATTGTATATTGTTAATGGGCCAGTGCACCGCAACAAATGTTAACGCGGGCCACGGGTTGAGAACCATTCAAAACTAATTTTAAACCCCCCTTTTAAGATGCGGCAGAAGGGAGCGCGAGTAATTTTACAGTTTTTATAGCTTTACATTTTTTTGGTCAAAATATATCAAATATTTCTCCAGTAGCAACATAGAGTTTAGTTTTCTGCACATGCTAATATCAACATATCTTGAATATCTGTCAAGGGTGTCCTGGAATTTTGTCAAAACGTTTTCTCTTTATTTAAAAAGTTTTGAAAAAATTTCAGGACACCCTTGACATATATTCAAGATCAGTTGATATTAGCATGTGCAGAAAACTAAACTGTATGTTGCTACTGGAAAAATATTTGATTTATTTTGGCCAAAAAAAATTGTAATGCTATAAAAACTGTAAAATTACTCGCGCTCCCTTCTGCCGCATCTTAATATCGGCCCATAGTGTTTAGCTAGTGTGTGAATGTCCCCTCTTTTTTTAACCACGCGCTCACTAGGCCACACCGTAAGTAGGTTGCGCTAATTATTGATTATGAGGTCACACGTAATGAAGTGTTGCTGTATAGATTTCGGACGTAGTTTGTTGTTTAATCCAAACAAGACCTAGTTGCGTTCCTGACGAACCCATGTGCTCTATTTTAAAAAACGGGGACACCTTTTTAAGGTTTGAAACAACATCTGGTCTGATTTCTGCCGGATATCACTTCGATACACAGCCTGATTCCAGAGAGGAAATATGGGGGGGGAGAAGGGGGGGACCACAAAGTGCGCAGGAGAGCACGGATAATGTGTGACCCATTTCGGTGGTTTCATGGTCCAAGACGTCATTCTCCTTGATGGAATATTGGGGTCACAATCCCGGTTGGGCGTAATGAGGCGGGTTTTTTTTCTTCGAGTGGTTTCTCACCCTCCCTCTAAACGCATATGTTGGTTCTTTTTCTCTAAATTTAACCTTCTTCATACTTAACACATCAGCGTAATTAGTAGGCCTACATATGCTTACAACACAAATGGGTAGGTTTTTTTTAAATATATAGCACCGCGTATTAATACCTGTTCATGCTATACAATTATTTACTAACTACGCAAATGAGTAAGTTGAATTAGGTAGGTTTAATTTAGAGGAAGTGTAGCTGATTTGCGTGGGGGGTGAATGAGAAACAATTTTGGATAAACTACCCTCAGTAGATCCGACCGAGATTTGAAACCCAATCTCCCTCTCATCACTAGTCTAGTCTAACACGTGAGTGACGCCATAGACCATTCGGTCATCGAAGCAGGTGAGCGGGTAGGAAGACGTGGTAATATATAATACACACACACACACACACATACGGCCACAAGTGTCAATGAAACATTTTTGATATAAAAAAAGAGTAATATCATTGTTATGAAGATTTTTTAATTATTTAGCACCGCGTCTTACTATCCGTTCGGGTTGTACGCTTTAAGTACTAATTACGCTAATGGATTAGAAATTGGGAAGGTTGAATTAGAAGAAGTGAACCCGCATTTGCGTGGCGGGAGAGTGGAAAACCACTTAGGAAAAACCACCCCCAGTTCCCCAGACCGAGATTCGAACCTCGATCTCCCCGTCCTCGGTGGTCGAGCTCAACTCGACTAGCGCGTTAGCTATTCGTAAAGTGTTTGATTATAATATTAAAATATTAGTGCACCTAGACTACAGTAGACCGGGGAATCCCAACGTTAGTGACACATTTAACCACGAAGCGCTGCAATCGATACGTGGTTGTCAGAATAAAATAATTAGGATTGCTGTTATGGTTTTATTGTAGCTCATTTGATAAAGTCTCTGGTGTTACCGTTCTAAAGAGAATTGAACTAAAATTTGAACTTTAAAACTTATAGGATATCTCTAGGTAAAGTATTAATTATCTTTAAATCATTGAAAATTTTTCTGAAAAAATAAAATAAGATTTAAAATGTTTCCCTTCCACAAGCCAATTTGACAACCCCACTGTTTGGTTTTTTTTAAGTGTTCTCGGCATAGCGAGTATGTAGCGTGGTGGCAGGTGTGTTAGCAAGGAGGGTTGAGGGAATTGGTGGAGGNGGGGGGGGGGGGAGAGAAGAAGACAGTGGAGCATCTACAGGCGCATGCTGTACGAAAACACAGCTGTTACCCTGTGCATTGTGTTTACTGGATGACCCAGATTTATAACTCACAAGACACAAACACTATAAGGTCACCAACATCTTGATATTATATTCATACTCCTTTAGAAGACTACTATAAATATTATTCAATAATTACACAAGTATAGCTGTTATAATAATGTGATTCGCTCTAGTTTTTCTATGTGATTATTTGTGTGGTTGTGGTTTTTTATGTGTATTATTTGTATGTTTATATTTTAATTGTAATTTCTGGTTAGGTTTAATTTCACCACTAAAATTGCTTACTATTATAATTTATTAATTAATTATTGCGTTTTGACCGCGAGGTCATTAAAGATTTAACTTGGGGTAGGGTGATCATTCGTCCGTAATTTTTTTGTGATAGTTCTAGAAATAAAACTTAGGCCCCAGATTATTTTTTTTGTTCCTGATTCATTAAATGAATTAGTTTAACTTAAAGTTGATTTGATATAAAAATTAACCTCGGTGATCTTAGGGGTAAAGTTCTCGCCTCACGATCCGATGTTCGTGGGTTCAAACCCAATCGGGGTCGACGAATTTTTCTCGAGCGATAAAAATCCGTAGCACAACTTCCTTCGGAGGGTAAGTAAAGCCTTCAGTCCCGTGTCGACTGTGGCATGTAAAAGAATCCTGGAAGGTGTTTGATAATAGCTTTCCCGTCAAAATTAGTAAGATATTTCTCTCTCGCTCATAGAAATTTTCGTATGCTGAAATAATAAGTCGGTTCAGAAAGTGATTGTTAATTATCTCAAATAAATTAAAAAATATATTGTTTAAAGGGTGACCTGGTAGTCTAGTGGTAAGGTGTCGGGATATCTATACTAGGGTCCGGGGTTCAATCCTCGGTCCCGGAACAGATTTATCTGATTACCAAACCCTTCCTCCACCTCAGACAAGACGTGTATTATCACAACTTGTGAATGTGGGGAATGCCAGGCCTCCACCGTGGTTCGGATCCCACGTTAAACTGTAGGTCCTCCATTTCATCTCATAATCACCCTACCATTACACATTAGCGTAAGTGCGTATAACCCGAACGGGTGGTAAGACGTGGTGTTAATAATAACACTTGTTTAAAACTTGGATATAGGCCCACAAAGCATTATTAAAAGGTGTATTATGCACTATTTAACTAAGAATGTTTTCTTCGGCATCCACCAGTGATTTTAAAATGGATATGCCCCCAAAATTCCGAGAAATACTATCCATATTTAAGCTTGGAGGATGAGGATGTTTGCTTTGTGGAATATTTCACCGCGTTATCTTGGAAAGAAGGCGGGAACTTTTCTTAGCGCCGCGTTTTACTACCCGTTCGGGTTATACGCTTATGTGCTAATTACGATAATGGCTTTAGCGACTAGGAAGGTTATATTTAGAGGAAGTGTACCCGCATTTGTGTGGAGGGAGAGTGGAAAACTATTTTGTAAAAAACCTCAGTACACCCAACCGAGATTCGAACCTCAATATTTCAGCTGTCGGCAGTCTAGTCTTCTGTGAGAGTAGCGTGTTAGACCATGCGGCCACCGAAGCGGGTAAGACGGGAAATTCATAGTGATAAATCACACGGGAAAAACTAACACACCCCTCCCCCCTCAATGCACTCGTTTGAGATTCGAACCCGAAACCCCATCATCGGGGAAACCAGAATAGACGATCTTGACATCCAGTTTAGTGTATAATCTGTGTTTACATCTATACTATCTATACTTCTATACTAATATTATAAAGAGGAAAGATTTGATTTTTTGTTGTTGTTTTTTGTTTGTAATGGATAGACTAAAAAACTACTGGACCTATTTTAAAAATTATTTCACCAATATAAAGCTACATTATCAGTAATAACATAGGCTATATTTTATTTTGAGCATTTAATTTATTCCTCATTACAAACAAAAAAACAAAAAATCAAATCTTTCTTCTTTATAATATTAGTGTATAAAAGGAAGTGTTTGTTTGTTTGTGCGCGATGCCCAGCCAAATCTACGGCACGTAGAGATCTGAAATTGTTAACATAGGTGTACATGAGGGGGTTCGAATGCACCTCAAAGCAGGATTTTTAACTAACTTTTTAATTAGGCTATTTCTAACACAATACCACAGTGGGTCACGGGAAACGACGTGTGGGATTGCTAGTAAATAATAAAATATTAGCTATCATCCTACCAGAGTCAAAATTGAATCCATTGGGTAAAAGGTCAATTTCCCCAACTGCTAGACTGTTTAGAAAGAAAATCAGGAAAAGTTTCTAAAGGACCAGAATACAAAACTTTCATAACAAAATAAATGATTTTAGGATCAGTTTTAAGAGCTTTCACATTATTATAAGAGTCAAAAGTATGAAATAGAGAGCTTTCTTTGTATTTCATTCGGTGACCGCCAGAGGCGCCAGTCGTCCGATCCTCTCCCACCTCACCCTTCACCCTTATCCTCTACCAAACAACAAACTAAAGTTTCATTGTAACCAACACAGAAAAGAGAACGGAAATGTCGAGGGGAGCGGTTATTGTTGTTTTCTGGCGTCGTTATTTTGATTGTTATAATGGTCGGCTCATAATAAAACGGCGTCACCGGACCAATAAACTCGCGGGGTTTGGGGAGAACGTTGGGATCAGTGTGGAAGTAAACGTCAATCAAGGCAATTCACTATTGTTGTCGATTATTAATACGAAAAAAAAAGAATGGCTTGAAATGGACGTGTTTTAGAATATCTCAAAGCTATCACTTGGCAAAAATTGATATTCCTGTGAATAGATGAATATTTTCCAAGTAAATAGAACTTTAATAAATGTTTCTACTTTTTTTTTGTCTCCTTTCTACCGCCGAAGTTGGTTTCATACGCTACGGTATGGTATATGTTGTATAGTCAAGATTTGGAGGTCAGCCATTCTCCCCCATTTGACCTGAACTGCTCTGATATTGATATATTTGGACTTGGAAAACTAATACGACTCCTTAGAGACTTGTGGTCGAACACGCTAACCACTATGTTATAGATACTTGTTCTAAAATATATTTAATTGAACACTAATGACCCGCTTCGGTGGCCGCGTGGTCGAACGCGCTACTCTCGCAGTAGATTAGACTGCCACTGACGGGGAGATCGAGGTTCGAAGCCCACTCGGGTGAAATGAGGGTGTTATTTTCCAAAATGGTTTTCCCACTCTCTCTCTCTCTCTATCTACGCTAATGTGGGTACACTTCCTTTAAATATAAGCTTCCTAGCCCTTAAAACCATTTGCGTAACTAGTATATAAGCGTATAGTCCGAACGGGTAGTAAGATGCAGTGCTAAAAAAAACTCACTTAAATACACTCTAACCTACATGAGCCATATGTAATAATAATAGACTTATCTCTTTGATCCTGACCTAGACGTTGAAAAAAAAAGAGGCGTTATAATTTATTTTAAAGGCACTGATAAAAGGGATGACAATCTAACTCCCCCTAACGTCTATGAGATGATATTTTTTATCAATTAAAGACTTGAGCTATAACGTCTGTTACATTACTTGTACATTCTTCGAGTTTCAACTCCATAACGCCCCCACCTATCTTTCATCTAACACTCGTATTCTATCTCAAAAGGGTTGATTAATCAACCGTGACAATTATCTTCAAAACGTAGCTCACATCACAGCTGGCGGCTTGTTTTTTTATTTTTTTTATTTATATATTCTTAGTCTTCCTTTTTTATTCATTCTTCTTCGACAAACTTGCGGCTCGTATCCGAGCGTTCCCATTGGTTGTTGAGGCGCGGCGCGCAAAGGTTCATGGGAAAGGAAAGGTAAGACTGGCATTTGGAACCGTGCCATCGTTAGAGCTTAGTCAGTTGACGTTCGGCGTTTGGTAAAGTCTGAATCTTTTTTTTTTTTTTCAATATGGTGTATTGGTTTTTCTTCCGTTAGTGTTTTTTTTATTTTAAAAAATGTGACGTTTTGATGCTTAAAGATAAACACAGCAGAATTATTTTTGTTGGTTTTTCGCGTCGGTATAGAACGCGTGTAGTGTTTTGTCCGGATAATGTTGTTTTAGTGGTTATAAAAAACGGAAGTGCGTGAAAGGGAAGTTTAGCCGTTGGTTGTGGTGGGTTTGTTTTGTTTAAATCTGGCGGCCCAGATTGGTTGGAGTAGTGTCGTGATGGGGGTACTTCGCTGGAGGGAAAGATCATCCTCCGATCAAACGGGGGAGGCCAGGAAATTTGACAGCCAGGTAAATTGAACATAAAAATATAAATCAAAGGTTTTGGGTTATGAACAATAATTAATAACAATGGTTTGGTGGCAAAAAAAAAACTATATTCAGAATTGTAATTACTGAGATAATACTAATAATTACATTAAAATGTTATCATTGTTGACCACAAACAACTATGTTTGTATTTTTTCTAAAACTTCGTTCCTCCCAAAATTGTACTGGGTATAGATAGCTTCCATTATTTTCAAAATAGGTATGACCTTGACTAATGATATTATATTAATTAATCTTTTATTTTTGTATGATTGCAATGTTCGTTTTGTTTGCAATTTCCAAAGTTAGTAATATTTAGTAGATTGGGTTTTTTGACTGTGTTCTTTTCTCCTATTTTTTAACACATTGGATTTACTAGAGTGGTTGTGATTTGGTTCAAAGGTTTGATACTTGGGATGGTCATAATAATTACTGTCTTTGAAATTTGGATTCACCTTTTTCACAGTGATGAATTAACTTAGTGCAAAAAATGAGATACAGGGACACGATGGAAATCAAATCCAGGTTAAATTGTACAGAGATATTTACGAAATGGTTTTCTTGATCTTTCATCCACGCGAATGCGGGCACATTTCTTTTACGTTGTTCTTTCCCCTCTTATCCTTAATCTTTATTAAATCAAGGGTCTTATTTAGAGTCGACCAATATCTCAGTATTATAGGAGTTAAAAACTCCTGAAAACAGAAAGAATCTCAATTGACGTTGACAAACCTTAGCGTGTTTTCTATTGGTTAGGTTATATAGTAATTATTTGCAAACTTTTCAAAGATTTTCAAAATTGCACTCAACTTATTAACTTCAAAGTTTATACTTAATTTTATTTTAAGTGGAATGTGGCATTCCTAAATTTTATTCTAGAAACCATATGCACTAAAGTTCCCCACTCCCTCATAGTGTGCTTTCTCCATTCACCCTACGCAAATGTGGTTACATTTCCTCTAAATTCTCCCTTCCTTGTTCCTCTTTCAGTGTAAGAATGCGCATAAGTTGGACAATTAGTAAGACATGGTGTACTAAAAAGCCACAAAGACTGGAAATAAAACTATTAAAGGTTAGCTTATATAACAGGCTGCGTTTAGAAAGTACACGTTTAATGCTTTCTCCCCAATCAAATAAAACACAAATCTATTTTCAAAAGGTCGATATTAATTTTTTGTTGGCATCTTCACCGAAGACATGGATGGACGTGAATTAACGTAGTTAGAGGCAGGCTAGAAACCAGTAATCGGGAAATTCATGTGACAGTCCGGTTTTGAAGCCTGACCTTCCATACCAGTGTTTGGAATATTTTTTTTACCGTTGCGAGTAACCGACCGTGATGCGTTTAGCAATGTATTTGGAAACTGCAAAGCTGTTAACTTCTTACAGTGTTTCGTGTTGGGGTAGCGATGTGGAACGTGGTTGGACGAACTATAGCTCATCTGCGGTAGGAAAGGTGGTGACAGCTAGAATAAGTTTCCTTATTACAAACATTGGCTGGAAGTCACTAATGCAACCATTTAGGAAATAATTATTTGCTTAGTAATACTACATTATACTATCAATATTATAAAGTGTTATCAAACGATAATTTTAATTCTTCCCCAATGTACTATCGAAAGAGGCAAAGATGGCAGAATATGAAAGAGTGTTGACGCCAACATTGTTTTATGGATGTGAACCGTGGGTTTGTCAGGAGAAACACGAGAGCAAGGCGAATGTGGTTGGAATGAGATATATCTAAGAAACTTGATGTATTTGGAAAAACTCGTATGGGCTGTCGGTAATGAATGGGTGCTGAAGGAGTGCAGTTTGATAGGTCAATGTGAAAGAAGCGTCTTACGTTGGTTTGGGCATGTTGAGAGGATGAGTGGGGATCGAGGGACGAAACAATGAAGGTAGAGTGTGTGGATCAAAAGGAAGGGGTAGGCCATGTAAGAATTTGCCAAATGTTGTAGAAGAATGTGTGAAAAAAGAGAAACTTTAAGAGTTTTAAAAATAAAAGAGGATGCTTGACCGGGTGAATGGGTTTAGTTGAAGTGAAGGGAGTATGCAAGGATAGGGAAGTGTGGAGAAAGTTAAGTACGGAGTTGTTGTTTTATGAGCTATATGCACAGTTTCTTGCCTACCCCGTAAGGGAACGGCGTGATTAGGCAAGTAGGTAGGTAGGTAGGTATGTATGTAAATAATTTGATCACGTTAACAAATCATTTGAAGAATACTTGAAATGTTTGTGAGTTTCTGGCTCAAAGATAGACTTACAGTCAAGTTACTGATAAGTTGACTTATGTGCTGCTCTTACTATTATGTTAATATTTTCATTCCTTTATTTAATTTAAGAACTCATTTATAAGTTGTACGAGGCTGGTATGGCATTCAAAATAAACCTCTAGTTGCATATTTTTAATGTCTAGGGACTTTCTAGACTCGTGTAAGGGAGACTGTATGGGTGTACTATATTATATTAACCTATATTCAGTAGATTTAACCTTCCGGAAATAAATAAAAAATTCTAATTACGTCTGACACATTAATCTATTTTTTCTTATAAGAAAAATATCCACAATAGTATCAGTATATTTACGTTAAGGGGACAGGAATGGTGAAGGTAGAATTTGGAGAAAATATACCTGGATTTACGTGAGGGAGAGTGCATCTAGCTGGGAAACGAACCCCGACAAACCGATGCATTTTATTTGAGGTATTTAACGTGCACTTCCTGAACCGACTGATTGTATCAGAATACGAGAATTTCTATGAGCAAGAGCGAAAAGGACCTACCAATTTTGCCAGGACAGGTATTTTCACATACCTTCCAGGGTCATAGTCGACATGGGACCGACTGCTTTACTTCTTCTCCGAAGGAAGTTGTGCTACGGATTTTTATCGCTCAAGGAAAAGCCGTCAACCCCTGCTGGGTTTGAACCCACGGTCATTGGTTCCAGAGGCGAGCACTTTACCCCAAGACCACCG
>CABEEJ010001020.1:0-11243 GCA_901482245.1 Timema douglasi | reverse complement strand
GAATTTTCCCGACGGTTACAGGCTAGAAGCTACAAGTTTGCCAAATTTCAAGTTTCTAGCTCATCTGGAAGTGGGTAAACATTGATGTCAGTGAGTGAGTCAGCTTTATAGTAGTTTAATGTAGTCTACTGGTTTGTTTAATTTAAAACGCACTTGTTAACAGAGAACCTGTCCGGATAATCATGTATCTAGTGTATTATAAAAACCTATAAAACAACACAACTATTATAGTAAAAGGTTATCATTGTTGGCTGCAAATAAATATGTTTGGATTTTTTTTATATGTCTAAAAACAATCGATAAATTAATGTTGCCTTGCATTAGCTTCCATAATAGTCAGCCAAGCCTGAAAACAGCGGACCCGCCTAACGTACTTTCGCCCTCGACCATACATGACAACAGGAAGTAACGCACGTGTCAAGTGTTGCCGACATTCCGTTTCACAGGTCACTGGTACGACACATGTGAAGTGGGTCTCCCCCCGCCAACACCAAGTTTACCTGAGAAGAATGGCAAAACAATGTCAACAAATTAGGAAACCGCCGGTCTACGGGTTGTGGCCTCGCGATCTACCAATGGCCTGGAAAAGAAAGAAAGAAATAAGTTTTCTTGTCCGACTTTAGACGCTTGTAATTTCGTCATTTTAATGAGCTGAATTCAAGGCCTGCTATGCCGAATACTACGCCAACGCCGTTATTAGGAAATTCCCTTTTAGGCTTGATTCATGGGAGTCTCTTAGAAGATACAAAAGTGTTTTTTTGGTCACCATTGCGAACATGTTTCTATTTTATAGTTAATGATTATATATTATATCAAAAAGCGACAGCTGAAGATCAAATGACCTGAGATATGAATATTAAGGATTTCCTACAAATGAACTGAGAGGTCATTTTCATTCCACAAGGGGCTATCTATACCACAATTTTTATAGAAAGCCGTTCTTGGGTTCGAACCAAGTCTGGTTCAACTGATTTTTCTCGAGCAATACAAAACCGTAGCACAACTTTCTTCGGAGGGGAAGTAAAGCCGTCGAACCCGTTCGGGCTATACGCTGATTATGGCATGTCAAATACCTTTCCTAGCAAAATTTGTAAGCTCTTTCCTTCTCGTTCATAGAAATTCTCGTGTGCTGTCAGTTCAGAAAATGCACATTAAATACCTAAATACCTCATATACATTTTTAAAAATGGAGGTAACATTGATATTAAATAATTCTTCTTTTGCACGGAGGGAAAGTGGGAAAACATTTAGTTAAGTAAAAAAAAATCACCCTCAGTTTCGTACGATCTGGTTTCGAACCTTGGCCTTCCTCTCACACCGGCAAACCAGACTAGACGAGCTTGACGCTTAGTCCACGTGCCTACCGATGCGGATGGTACAATTTTTGACTTATCACGTTGAATGTATGAGATGTGCCCCCTCCACACCTGCGACACCAATCCATCACGCCTCTAAAAAAAAAAAGCACCTTACGCAGATTCAAACCTTGACCTTTCCTGTTGTGGGTAATCCTTTATATTGCAATCTTAGCACCTTGCGCAGATTCAAACCTTGACCTTTCCTGTTGTGGGTAATCCTTTATATTGCAATCCTAGCACCTTGCGCAGATTCAAACCTTGACCTTTCCTGTTGTGGGTAATCCTTTATATTGCAATCCTAGTACCTTATGCAGATTCAAACCTTGACCTTTCCTGTTGTGGGTAATCCTTTATATTGCAATCCTAGTACCTTGCGCAGATTCAAACCTTGATCTTTCCTGATGTGGGTAATCCTTTATATTACAATCCTAGTACCTTACGCAGATTCAAACCTTGACCTTTCCTGATGTGGGTAATCCTTTATATTGCAATCCTAGTACCTTGCGCAGATTCAAACATTGACCTTTCCTGTTGTGGGTAATCCTTTATATTACAATCCTAGTACCTTGCGCAGATTCAAACCTTGACCTTTCCTGTCGTGGGTAATCCTTTATATTGCAATCCTAGTACCTTGTGTAGACATAGGTCAAGCCCACGTTGGTTAGCAGACTTTTGTTATTTCTTTCTTAACTTGCACTTTATAAACAAAAACAACGCATGACAAACAAACTATAGAGTATAATTCTCGTCAATGGGAACTTATTTTTGCTGTCAACATGGATAACATTTTATTGTGTTATTAGTGGTATTTTATATATTTCGGTATTATCATCTCCCTATTGTGACAGCTTCGGATCACACGATTTGGTACATGTTAAAACATTTGAGACGTGCTACAAACGTTTAGAAATCACGTATTATTTAAAAAGTTGTTTCAACTTTTTTAAATACTGCTTCAAACAAAATGTAGCCGACACATCATAAACAGGTTTCTGACTAGGCAAAAATTTTAAATCTTAATTTTTAAGTTTAAAAAAAATCATTGACGCTCTACACAAAATTGTTTACATATGATATAAAAGTTTAAAAAAAGTTAGGAGCCTATATATAACATTCCTCTATCAAATAGTCATGTTTTGATTGGGTCACAACGGAACATTTTAAGATGTGGGATTGTTTAATAGGGCTTTAAGTTAACTTAGCACATTTTTTAAAACCATTCAAACCCAAAATTTAAACTTTTTTTTTAACTTGTCGGAACTTACACTTACACTGTGGTGAAAACTATATTAACATAGCGGTGACCTGGCGGTCTAGGGGTAAGGTGTCAGACTTCAATGCTGGCGGCCGGGGTTCAATCCTCGGTCCCTGCAAAGATTTATCTGATTACCAAACCCTTCCTTCACCTCTGACAAGACATCTTGTGAATGTGGGGAATGCCAGGCCTCCACCGTGGTTCAGATTCCACGTTAAACTGTAGGTCCTCCATTTCATCTCACAATCACCCTACCATTACACATTAGCGTAAGTGCGTATAACCCGAACGGGTAGTAAGACGCGGTGCTAATAATAATAATTTAAGGTATCTCTTGAAACTGTCACAACAGTGTCTTCCGTCCGAATCTGTCTACGGACGACGTTCTTCTCCGAAGGGTGTTTGTCCCACCCCTACGACGCAGGTGTTCCAGATGTACAAGCCGTACTGGCGAGGGGCCAGTCGCACGGGCAGCTGTCGTTCCTTGTGCCGCCAGCCCGCCCGTCAGCTGCCTCGTATAGGCTTCCCTGGCCTTGCTCGCTTTACCTGCCTGCCTGTCTGTCTGCCATCTTGTTAAAACAGTCGTCCGACTCGAAACTAATTAGTAAACTTCGCTCCCTTCCGTGTGCTCAGATCGACCCCGCTTGGGAAGTTTGTGTTAGAACTCTCCTTCTACCCCTCAATGGCATCACCTGGCTCAGTGGATAGAGGTAGCAGAACACAAGGGTACACTTAAGGACCGGCTACACGAGTCGCATCGCACCGGCGGGGAAGAATCGTCGAGAGATCATTGCTCGGTGCGGACCGTGTGGCCACCTACCACCGGAAATAAATGTTCGGGAGCTTCCAAACTTTGTCTTCATGCTAACCACTAAGCACTGTAAGGATGGGCAAAAGTGATTTTACGATATCGGTGATCACAGTGACCTTGATTTTAAAAGAGCAGTGATCTATACCGGTGATTATTCACAGTCACTATGTCAGCACTTGTAAAACTAGACATTTATTTCACACGTGGGACGCTGTAGTCATTGTTTCCAACATTACGTAAAAGATAAACAATAATATATACAACAACTTATTTGACAACAAACATTCTTCTTCTTCTTTATTAGCTCACTTAAAACTTTATTCTTCGTAATTAATAGCTAACTTAATTTTATGAAAATAGGCGAAAATCTATCCAAGTAAAAATAAAAATACAAACTTATTTTGTAATAGAACTAGGTCTATAGAGAATATAAGACTTGCTAGAAAATGCGGTGCGGCTCGTGTAGCCGCCATGCCTTAAGAGTCCGAAAATTGTTACTTCCGTAGAAAAAAAAATCTCTGACAAATGTATAGCTGAATTAAGCTAAGATGTGGGGGAGGGGGTATTGGAAGGTTAAAGGAAACACATCCACATTAGAGTAAACGATAGATGAGAAATTCATGTTAAAAATTACATAGGGGTTACCCCCCCCCTCCTCCCCTCAGCCACACCCACTCAACCGAGATTCGAACTGACTTAGTCATATACCTTAGCTCAGTAGGTAGCCTGCCAGTCTTCTGAGATAAGTGTCCCGGGTTCCGATTACCGGCATGATCGAAAAAAGATATAATTGATGAAATGTGAGTTTACTCTTTTATAGTGATGAATTAACGGCCGCAGGCTAGATGTTGTCTGTTCTAGATTTAAGTTAGTTTATAAGTCGTTTTGATATAATCAGACATTTCAGAAAAGTGCACGTTAAATACCACAAATTAAGTTACTTTGGACTTCTACGTTACCGGTGATACAGTATATTAAAAACATGACGTACAGGACAGGTTAAATATAGGTTTATTATTTATCTTAGGCTATGCTAGAATAAGTACAGTAGCCTCATGGCTTCTTTGGTGCTAACTGACAGCTCACAGCTGACTTCAGACAATCAACATTTAGGTGTATACCTAGTTTGACTGTCAAAAGTGACAGTTGCTAAACACATGTTTTTGCAGATCATCTGGTTCGGCGTAGGGATACGTAATTTGGTCCGGTAACTTTTTAAAGCTGTCATAAGTTAGTGTGAGCTGTCAGTCAGCACCAAAGAAGCCATGGGGCTACTGAATTAATACTAGAGTATTATTATGGGGTAGTCGGGCGATACGGAATACCATTGTTTCTCATATGTTGAGTGTCACAATCTATCGTCAATTATTTCAACTATTACAGAAAACAATTTCGGACAGCTAGTGACGCCCTCACTTCGACATATCAACTGGTTGTTTATTGAGAGACGATTGTTTGTTTTGGCTGCCACAAAAACTTTTGCAGGCTAGTGTTTATCATGCTTTATTTCTTTACTCGTGTTCTTATCAATTCTAATCAAATCATTAGGTTAAGACTAACTCATGCTTATCTTTGAGAAAATATTGTTTTTCAAAACGACTAGTTGGGCAATAAGGAATATTACTATTCCATAATGCCCGCGCATTTTTAAGTATTTGGCAAATGATTTATTTTGTCAACGTAAGCTTAAACATTTTCCTAACACCTAAGAAATCAAGTAAGAGAACAGTGTAACCCAATACAATATTTTTAGTCTATTATACTTTAATAATTCATTATTCATACTTATTTATTAATTAGTTATTTTTATTATAATGTATTATTTCAATGATTCGTTATTATTAATATTTTATTGTTTTACACATAATATTTGCATGTTTTTTTACGCTTTTTTTTACGAAACATTTGTTAGTTTTTAGTAAATATAATATTTTTTAAAATACAAAATGTGTAGTATTCCATATTGCCCTAATTTGTTACACACCTCTTAAGTGCTCCTACAGGACATTCAAGGTTATTAATTTTGCTTTAAGCACTAAAAATAGTTAAAAACCTATTAATTATAAGTTTAATATGGAACTCAATGATGTGAAAATACGCTTTGATATTATTGAAAAAGTAAATGGTATTCTATACTACCCGCACTTCCTCTATATATTATAGCTGCAGGTTGAGCGTCTAACCCTAATTTTGCTTTATTAGGAGACTTATGTCAATTTGCTCGGACTATTTCTTATAAAGTTTAGTTAAATTCCATTCACGGTAGGAATTACTCTCTGAAAGGTCTTTTTTCCTACCAATATCCTACTATATAATAGATTTCTGGTAGGGAAAAACACCTTTCAGAAAACAATTCCTACGCTGAACAGACTTTACATATGAAGTGTCACAAATAAAACCGTTTCCAAACATATACTGTTCACAGTCTGTGTTTTAAATGTGCACCACCAGCCTCTGTGCATAGTTTCAATAAATAAACTTTTAACGGTCGGCGAGCGGAGCTTGGGTGGCGCATATTTCGAACACTGATTTTTAAATACCGTTTATTTGGGACACACTGTATAATCTGTTTTATCGTACTTTATCATACTGGTTGGTATATTTAAATTATCTAATCTATAAATAGTATGTATAGTTTATTGTAATTACAATTGAATTAAAAATTGTCGGTATTTAAGACCGGATAAGGCGCATTATTACAATATTATACTGGTCATAAAGTGACGTTGAAATAAATTATTCTACCCTTTGATATTACAAAGATTCTTATGAAGTACATTTCTCAGTGTTGTTTTTTATTCAATTATGTTCGCTTCTTTTAAACTATTTTATGTATAGGTAACACTACTCCAAACACAAATGCATGCTCATATTTCCTTATTTTATTATAAACAATTATTCGAATTAATATAGAAAATGGCTCATTGAGGCTGAAACGGCCCTTTGATATTACATATGGGTCATTATTCGTTTATGCAGACTCAGCCAATTTTATCTTTACAATCCTATTTACGTAGTAAGAATCTTTTTTGAAATTTGGAAAAGCTTCTCTTTTTTTAGCGCCACGTCATACTATCCGGTATTAATTAAGCTCATGGTTTTAGGGATTAGGAAGGCTATATATATATATGAAATGTACTCTCACTTGCTTAGAGGGAATTTGGAAAAAACCATCCGACTGAGATTCGACTCTCAATCTCCCCGTCATCGGCAGTCTAGTCTACCGTGAGAGTAGCGCGTTAGACCATGTGTCCATCGAAGCGGGTTTGTTAAAGCTACTCAAATAACGCGAGAAAAGGCCAGTGGTTTTTTTTTCTTTAGTCTTTATCGCAAAACTTTTTTTTTTGTCAGAATATTGCTCCAGTACAAACATAGAATTTAATCTTTGTTTCGCTTGTTGATATCAAGTCGTTGAACATCTGGCATGAGCATAGTAGTGACATTATCTAACAAACTTTCTAAATGAAGAGAAAAAGTTGTCATTAAATTTTAAGACACCCTTGACAGATATTCAAAAATAATTTGAGGTCACCATGTGAAGGAAATTAAATTCTATGTTTGTACTGGAGCAATATATTGTTTATTTTTGCCATAAAAACTGCAAAAACACTGGCCTTTTCTCTCGTCCCCTTCCATAACACCTTCAGTCATGTGATCTGTAGCTGTCACTTTTGACAGATATTATCAATATCTATAAAATAACATTTATTATTATTAGTACCGCGTCTTACTACCCGTTCGGGCTATACGCACTTACGCTAATGTGTAATGGTAGTGTGATTGTGAGATGAAATGGAGGACCTACAGTTTAACGTGGAATCCGAACCACGGTGGAGGCCTGGCATTCCCCACATTCACAAGATGTCTTGTCAGAGGTGAAGGAAGGGTTTGGTAATCAGATAAATCTGTGCCGGGACCGAGGATTGAACCCCGGCCGCCAGCACAGAAGTCTGACACCTTACCCCCTAGACCACCAGGTCACCAATAACATTAATAATATAGTAAAATGCTATCAATGTTTAACTAAAAAAAAAACTACAGTTCGTTTCTTCTACAGTAGCTCCATGGCTTCTTTGGTGCTGACTGACAGCTCACAGCTGACTTCTGACAGTCAACATTTAGGTATATACCTAAATTTTGACTATCAGAAGTGATAGCTGCTAAACACAGATCATATGGTTTGGCGTAGGAATACATAATTGGTCTGGTAACTTTTCAAAGCCGTCAGCTGTGAGCTTTCAGTCAGCACCAAGGAAGCCATGATGCTACTGTAAATGTCCCTTTAACTAGAATCTCTACTATAGGTGTGACCTCAATGCGGGTAATGGCCCTTTGTGCTCGCTAAGTGAAGCGAAATACTAGAGAGAGGAAGAATATGTCCATGGAGGACTGTCGAGACAATGGGGAACTCGCGTTTTCAATCGTTGTACCTCCTCTTCTCCCCCTCCCCCCGACAAATTTTCCTCCTCCTCAGTTATATCTCAGGAGAGAAGAACGTCCATGGCCATGCATTACTTATATTATGAGGGTACAGGGGGGGAAAGGGGTGGGGGAGAAGTTACTTTACAGATCTTTTTCCAGGGCAAATTTATATCTCAAAGCACCATAAAGCCCCAGCGAATACTTTTTTTTAAATTAATTTAAATGTTAGAGTAACATATTTTAACCATAATCTAAAATGTATTAGAAAGGTATCATGATTATCTAACAGATGGCAGCACTAACTCAATTTCAGCAAAAAATTTGACTTTCCTCCTTTTCCCCTCATACCCTTGATTTTTATAAGCTTACCTTTTTTTTATTTTTGAATTTCTTATAATATTTAATTTTCTAATACCTACGTATTTTACACATGGGTTGGACACACATGTTCTTAGTTTCACAGGATAGTTAAAAAGCTAAACAGTTTCTGCTTTAAGAGAATAAAGCTTTGAGAAAATGCGGCTTGCATTGGATTTGGAAACAGACCAAATTGTGATAATATTCTCATATGTGAGTCAGTTCATTAGCAAGGTGGCCAGCGTCTTGAGAAATATAGAAAACCTTAAAAGTCAAGGAAATTTAAACCTGCCAAGATAAAGTTCTTATTTGTACCCTATTCAAATATTGTTTTTATCAAATCTATGTAAACTTAATTTTGAGTGCGTTTCAAAACTAATTATTTATAACAAATTTAGTATTTTGATTTCTTTAACATATTTATAAAACTCTTTGTGTTTTATTAAGGGAAATTTTGATTTTTGGATCAGGGAATTTTATCTGAGATTTTGTGGCCACCCTGATTAGGAACGCCATCTAATTATGTAAAGTGGCGTTTGACAGGCGTAAATTAAGTTTAAATAGCTACCACGTCTGTGTATATACGAATTCGCGTAAGTTTGGTTATCACCGTATATGTTTCATTAATTAGTGTTTTATTTCCTGAAATGTCTAATTATAAAAACCTCCATGTAATTAACGGACGGTTGTGTTATGTTGTGTCTCCCCAGGTGTCGCGGGAAGAGAGCCGCCCCTCGGCGGTGGCGGCGGCGTCCTCGTCGTCCCCTCCCGCTCCCCAGCACCACCAACACCTCCCGGCGGCTGCTGGAGGAGGTGCTGCAGCGACCCGCCCCCTACCCCATGATAGTGCTGCCCCCGGGCGGCGGCTATTGGTTGGACGGTCAGGACCACGACTGTCCGTTTGACCCCAGAGGTCAACCCATACTACCCCACAACGCTTGGCGCTCCAAGATCGAGACGGACGACACCGCCAAGTGCTACCGCAGGTTCTTCGTTGGCAGGGTGAGTTGGACTTCTTTGTCTTTATCCCCCCTCCCCCGTAACTCGCCCATAAAGTTTCTCTTTAACGTACAGTAGCCCCATGGTTTCGTTGGTGCTGACTGACAACTCACAGCTGACTTCTGACAGTCAACATCTAGGTATATTACCTAAATGTTGACTGTCGGAAGTGACAGCTGCTAAACACATGTTTTTGCAGATCATCTGGTTCGGCGTAGGGATACATAATTTGTTCTGGTAACTTTTGAAAGCTGTCAATCAGCACCAAAGAAGCCATGTGGTCACTCTAAGAGTATAGGGAACATGGGAAAAGGAAGTGTTTCTGAAGCTTTTAAATTGGAAACGAAGAAAATTGTTCTAGTATAAACGTGTTTAACTTTGTCCACGTGGTAATATCAACAGTTCTTGAAACCTGCTCCGGCGGTCGTGTGGTCAACGCGGTTCTCTCTCAGTACACAGCCGATATCGAGGATAGAATCTTGATCAGATCCACTCAGTGTGCTTTTACACTCTTATACCAAGCAAATGTGGGTACATTTCCTATTGATATAATCTCTTAAATCCCTAAAGCCATTAGCGTAAAATTATATAAGCATACAACCCAAACGGCTAGTAAAACGCGGTGCTAAAGAAAAATGGGGTTAGGAAGATTATATTAACTGCACTCGGGACGCGCTTTATTTGCCGAATGGTCTTAAGGTGCGTCAGAAGGGAACGCGAGTAATTTTACAGTTCTTAGAGCATTACATTTTTTTGGACAAAATAAATAAAATATTTCTCCAGTAGCAACATAGATTTTAGTTTTCTGCACATTTTAATATAAACAGAGATTGAACATCTTGTCATGGATGTCCTGGAATTTGGTCAACACTTTTCAAGTAAAGAGAGAAAGTTTTGACAACATTCCAAGACACCCTTGAGAGATATTAAAGATCTGTTGATATTAGCATGTGCAGAAAACTAAACTCTACGTTGCTACTGGAGAAATATTTGATTTATTTTGGCCAAAAAAATTTCAATTCTATAAAAAACGTAAAACCACTTGCTCTCCCTTCTGCCGTACCTTAAGGCGTCACTCTCGTGTTAGACTGGCCGTCTGAATACGGGAAGGTTGGGTTTCAAATCACGATTGGCTCTACCGAGGATTTTTTTTTAACGGTTTACGACTCTCCTTTTACGCAGATATGGGAATATCACTTCTAAAATGCTTCCTTACTCATCCCTCCCTACCCCATCAGAGTAATTATCCTATATGCGTATAACATGAACAGACACGGTGATAAAAGAAAGAAACCGGACTTGGGATCGAACCAGAGTCCCCCGGACCTGTGCTCTGCCCATTACCACTGGGTCACCGGATGTGCCCTATTCAACGATTGTTGTCATTGGCTCATCGCTATTCCATCCATGGTCGCCGGAAGGAAGCTAGTGGCGGTTCGCGAATCTCCAACTTTCAAGGACACCTTCGAGGATAATAAGTGTTAGGTTCCGGTGACGTGGGATGGCCCGCATCTTGCAACAAATCTTAATGTGGTTTTTTTTTTCTGTCTGTCTTGAGAATTGCGCGATTTCTAGCACGCGCACAGAACCAAACAGGTGCATCTAGAGCTAGAATTTTAAATTTTTTATCAGATTTTTTTTAAATTTATTAAAAACTGGGCCGGAAGAAATAAAATTAAGATTGTTTTCCCCTTTGTATTTGACGCAAAAAAAAAAGTCCAGTGTAGCTACAAAATGCATTGCGTGGATACCCCGGGCAAAGCCGGGTACTTATGCTAGGAATATATAGACTCGTACTCGGTTGTAAACCCGTTTAAATCAACTTTGTTGCTTCCGCATGGTTCGAAGCTAAGCCCAAAGACAATTTGGACGAATTTGTGAGTTTTCTGCAAATCCATATATATAAATCGTAGCTCTCGACCCGATTTCTCGTATACAGTTTCATACTTCTAATCAGTAAATATTATTATTATTAGCACCGCGTCTTACTACCCGTTCGGGTTATACGCACTTACGCTAATGTGTAATGGTAGGGTGATTG
>CABEEJ010001019.1:153380-189533 GCA_901482245.1 Timema douglasi | reverse complement strand
TCGTGTAAGCTCCACCTCCCTCGCACGCGCACGGGCTGCGAAACTTCAGAAATGGCATAGAGCCTTCGGATGCTATCCTCTTAAGATAAACGGTGTCCTATTTCTGTAGTTCTTTGAACAGACACTTAGGAAAGAAGGGCGCTATCTCAATCATTACATTCGATATTTTCTTACACCTAGGAGACATCCTCGCAAGATACTAGATATCCTTTATTAGAGGCCAAGGTCGAATTTCATCTGGGTTATACTCTTATATCCGGAAACCTATGCTAATACTATTAAATTGTGTTCAAAGTTTCGGCGTATAGCGCCGGGATAGCAAAGCTGTCAAGCGTGACTGTACAACAAGTTGCATAAGAGCTAGGCGCGCGGCACTGCACATGTAATAATGACGATCACTTTCTGTTATGAAGAACCGTTAATGATGAAAGTATTCGCATTTCTAGATGGACTGGTGTGTTGTAGACTATTAATTGTGGTATATTCCGCTGCTGCCGTGCTCCAAGATGTCTAGGTGTGTAGTGCCACGTGCCTAACTCCTATGCGACCTGTTGTACAAGCATGCTTGAGTAGCTATGCTATCCTGGCGGTGTTCTCCGAAACTTTGTACACATTTTAATGGTACAGTATTAGCCTAGCTTTCCGGATGTAAATGTAGGGATTTTGTATTATTTTTGGTTCAAACAAGCTATATGTGCAGTTTGGGCCATGAGTTTCCGAACACTTTGTATATATTTATACTTAGCTAACTATTTCATTATTTCATATATATATATATATAAGTTTTACCAGATAATATGTTAAAATTTAGTTTTACAATATTTTTGTTAAATTTATAAAATGATAGCTATTATTCTTATAATATTATATTTATTTCTTATATTTTTCATGTTATATTAATTAAGGCACAAATAATTATATGTATTTTTTTATCATTTAGTTATTTCTGATATAAACATGGCGTACAGCTAACTTACTCTCCGATATTTCCTCTCTTATTTATTTTTATATGACAAATTTTGTGGCTTATTTGTTATTGACATCAAAGTTATTCATGTAAATGTCCACTTCTATCACACATTTTATCTTTCATTGATATCTGATCTAAATTATTAATCAATTTATTTATAATATACATATTATATTCAAGTTTGGTGATCTTTATATTCCCAAACACAAGTTTTCACATCATTATAGACTACCATTCAATTTTAGAATGATGAAAATGAAATAATTCCTTCTATAATATCATACAAAAATATAATACTTAGAGCAAGATGTTTGTTTCTTTATTTTAAATTCAGGAAACAGAAAATTATTCGATCTACCTCAAAATATTATATCACGCTTTGTGTATTTTTATTTTTTGGTTTCATTTGGCACCACGTTTAGTTACTACCCGTTCAAGTTATACGTTTATATACTAATTTAACTAATGCACCTGACTGAGAGTCGAACCTCGATATCCCCGTCATCGGCAGTCTAGTCTACTGCGAGACCTCGCGGCCACCGAAGCGAGTTTATTTAAATATGTGGCTTTGTTATAGTTCACGTATATCTCAAGAACTCTCGCTATATAGAAAATAATTATTTAAAAAATGCATTTGATATAGTTAAGTGACTAATCTTTTTGGGTGGCAGAAGTTAAAAAATAGTTAATAATATGATTAAATTATGAAACATTATATTGTAAATTCTAATCATATTATAAATAATGATTACTAATTGACACATTTTAACAATTTTTATATTTTGTCCCTAAAAAATTATTATATCAGATTCTTAAATATTGAAACTTATTTTGGAATGCGATTTTTTCCAATTTATTATTGGTGATTGCTTCTGAGAGTAAAAATATTTTCCTGACTTATTTAATGATTTATTTATTTATTTGTTCAGTCACTCATTTCTGAGGGTAAACATATTTTTCTGAATTATTTATGCTTTTTAGTGAGGATTATTCCATCTAGATATCATATTCTGAAAATTGAAAAATGACACTTGGACACGAGAATTGAACCCAAAAGTCCCGGATTATATTCGATTCCCGTGTCCAGGTATCATTTTTCAATTTTCAGAATATGTATTCATTTGTAAAATCACACTATTAGATATTCTACCTATTCCTCTACTTACTACGCTTAAACTGACTGTTTGTTACCATTATTAGTGTAGTGATAATTTTTTTCAAACTTTTATAGAAACACACATCCGATTTTCTGAAGGTGAATTAAATATCGATCCTTTATTTTGTATATTATGGCAGGTAACCTGTGTATGGCCTCACATTGTGTTATCTGAAGCCTCATTGGTTGTAGTTTTTCTGCTACTGGTTTCACTATTTGGTGTAGAATATTATTTTGTCTATAATCTAAGCTTGTAAAATCAGCTTTCTTATTTTCCACCCATTTACCCATGTCATTAACCCGGGTTTCTGGGTCATTAATTCGCAAGCTTTACCTAGCACCTAATTTATAACACTGTTATTGTGTGTACCCCTTTAATAGATTTTGTTTTGTTCTCCGCTATCATTATTGCCATTTCATTCTATTATTTGACCAAAATTTACAGTTTATTGTATATTGATTTATTGTATTGATGATGACTCTTGAATTGGCCACACGTCATGCATAACATTTCCAAGATTATTTCTTTAAAAAAAATAATGGTAGGGCCTACGAAACTTTTTTCTATTACATCTTAAGCTATCCCTGCAATATATATATTTATATATTTATACTTTTATATATATATTTATATACACACAGAACGTCATATTGAATTACTCAGTCATTAGAGGTTTTTTCATTTAAATATTAAATTTGATGTAATTTGACAGAACACAGGATGCCATATTACTAACTTATTATTAGGTGTTCTGTCTCATGACAGGTTCATTCTTCTTGTCATTGAACTTAAGACTGTCAATGCACCCGGTTATTAACTTACCAATGTTTTAAACACAAGGTTAGTTTACAATAACCCTTTTTTGTTGGATGCATGGTCTAAGGCGTCACTCTCCCAGTAGGCTAGACTGCCGATGATGGGGAGATCGAGGTTAGAATCTTGGTCGGGTGTACTGAGGGTGGTTTTTCCAAAATGATTTTCAACTTTCCCTCCACGAAAATGCGGCTACACTTCCTTTAAATATAAGTTAACCTTTCTCATCCCTAAAACCATTATAGTAATTGGTACATAAGCGTATAACCCTAACGAGTGGTAAGATGCATTGATAAAAAAAATCACTATATAACTTCTGCATTTGTAAATTCATATAATAAACCTTTCTCTTACCTACTTCAGACGCAGGATTATGATATTTATGATAAATAAACTGAAAAACACATATTGTTTTATTGGATAACTACTATAAAAGGTCTTGGGACTTGCCCCGTAGTACAGTAGTGGTGGTTGCGGTGGTAAGATTAGCAGCTAAGGTAAACTTTCAACGCAAGCTTATTTAAATTCAGATCAATACATTTGTTATTATTTTTACCTGGGGATGACATTTATTGGTACTAAACCCTACAATATACCCCTAGATATTCCTAAATTTAGTGATCCGCCTCCTATTTACAACATCATGGTTGGGTGAATGGATTAGACCACTAGTATCACATTGCTCTTGGTCATCCTTGACTGCGGGGTAGGGGTACGAATCTCGGCCAGTTGCACTGGAAACGTTTTACATAATTATATGAATTTCACCCGTTTTCGTATCATCTCCACACTAAAGCTTGGGAATTTCCTTTAAGTTACCCTCCTAGTCCTACCCCGCGAATTGTTAATGAATCTTATAGTAACCGTAAAAAGCCTATTATTTATCGTTTTAATTAGGTCATGTGTTTTAACCTTATTTTTTGCGTTGCTCTAAGCTTTCCATGTGTTTTATTTTATATATCCACTGCATAGTAAATGTGTTATTTAAAATGTTTCGAAGACTTTTGATTATTTCTATAACAATAAAAATTTAATATTATTAATATATAAATAGCACCCAGACATTAAAATTTTATCAGTGGCAAGTAACTTATTTAAGTTTACCCTTCCACAAGTAATTATAAGGAAATCATTACTCTACTGTACTGTAAGTTGTGTCATTTCACTATCACTCAATTGTTGAAAGATTATTTTGACAACAAAAGACAATAATTTATTTCCAAAGAATATTTGAAAGGGTAACTGATAACTATTATTTACATAAAAATATTATTTTTTGAATCCATTGTCTTACTTTCACTTGGACTTTTAACCCCTTTTATTTCCTCTTCATCATACTCTCTTGTAAGTTTGAGTATAAAATTGGATACAAACAGGGAAAGAGACTGGAGCGAAGTAATACTCGTAAAAAGAAACATCAAATAGACGATGATACGACTCGCCAACTTTAGTACGTACCTTTCCATTGCCTATGTCTCCCGAGGTTAGCGAGTAACGTAAAAACAACATTCGGTTAGATCCAAAAATTACATGGAATTACACACGGTCTCCATTTCTCACTAGGCATAATACAAAGTGAGCGTAACTATAATAGAAGCGTGTTTTCAAAACACAAAAAGAATATAAACAATTTAATTGATTTAAAGGAATACACGAGTTCTCAATCTTAAGCTAATAAGAAAATCAATTGCTCACAATCATAAGCTAGTGTAACTATTAGTTTGACAAATATTTTGATTATATACATTTTAGGGTTTTTTAATTTTTCTTTTCATATGAAAAGCTCTGATGCGATTAGACTTTTACTCGAAGTGTATCTTATAGCTTTTAAAATAAATCTAATGTATCCAAAATTGTTAAACACGCGAACCTTTCCTACTGTTATATTTAAAAAAATCCTACTCTAGTATTTTCAAATTTATATTCATGTTTGACGGATGTGCGTGGAAGGGTGCGGGTTGGATGTCATCAGATACTTTTGAAACAAGGAGATGCGTTTTCCCCATTACTTTTCAATCTAGCATTTAAGTATCACATTAGGGTACTATTAGGGTAATACAAGCGAGTAGGGAAGGGTTGACATTAAGCATTACGTTGCAGCTATTAGGATACGCAGATGATTTAGCTCCATTGGACAATAGTAAGGAAGGTGAGGCAAGAAATGCAGACATTTTATTAGAGGCTAGTAAATAAATAGGTTTAGAAGTGAACGCTGAAAATACTTAAGTATATAATCAATGATCACACACAGAACAACACATATTGGGTATGATAATTTAGAGATTACTGCGAGTAACATATCATTAGAAAGGGTTAATGAGTTTAAATATTAAAGAACAATTTTAACTAGCAATAACGATATTAGAGTGGTGATTAAGGGGCAGGGGGAAATTTGGGAAATGCATGCTACTACCCGGTCAGTAAGTTGTTAACATCTCGCCTGCTAACCAGGAATGTAAACTTAGAATGTACTAAACAATAATTTTACCGGTTCTTTATGGGTGTGAAACGTGGTATCTTACTTTACATGACAAAAACCAATCTAGTTTGTTCGAAAACAAGGTGCTTAGGAATATATTTGGTCCAAAAATGGATGGGGAGGGGAAAAGGTTACATAATGTTGAGCTACATACCCTTCACAGACCTTGTCAGGATAATCAAGACGTCTTGTAAATAACGACGGGAAGCATATGCAGTACGAATTGGAGACTCTAGAAGCTTGTTCAGGGTTCTAATGAGGCACACTGAATAGAACTACCTCGAGATGGGGATAGGTGGCGTACTTTGGTAATTGCTACAGTGAACTTGCTTGGGACTCATCTAGACACTATAGACTATGGGATGAGTGCTTTTCATGCTGTGATTTACTGTGCTTGCAGGGAAGCTGGACACGAAGGCCGCACCACTGCAGACGACTATGCACGGGACGAAGTCATCCGACGTTTGCTGCGGAAACCCCACCCACCGAGCGGGTCGCTTCCACCTCGACGGGAAGTGGCTCAGCAACTGTGGAAAACGACAAGAACCGTGAGTATACACGGGTGATGTTTAGCAGCTGAATTCATTACAGGGACAACTACTACCGTACCTGTTCGAATCTCGGTTGGGTGAACTGGGTGTGTGTGTGTTTCTAAATGGTTTTACACTCTCCCTCCACGCAACTGCGGGTACACTTCCTGTAAATATAACCTTCCTAATCCCTAAAACCATTAGCATACTAATTACCCGAACGGATAGTAAGAAATGGTGCTAAGTAAAAAATGTTTCAACACAGAAATGTATCATGGAATGCGCTCTCTATTATTTGCTTTAGACATGCGGCTAAAAGTCGTTTAATTTTCCTTTGAAGGGAATCATAGACATAACTTAGGAGAGTATGTGGATTTAAGTGCTCTTTAAATTGTACCCGCTTGCAGATATCGGGAGTACCCACAGATTCTCGTCATAATCTGTCTCTGCCATATTTAAAAAAACTGAAGATAAAGGCGTAGAAACGTGTTTGCTCCGACTAGAAGAGAACGGGATAATCCACCACTACCATAAACTACTCCAAATAGGTTTTTTTTTATCAAAGGGGTAGAAATGTTCCTAGTATTCCACGCGGACAAATCTTATTTCCACCACAAAATAAAAGTGTTGCGGTTCTTGGAATGATCTCACTTTATCTGTGAACAGTGAACACTAATTTGTACTAAACACTTATAAAATACTATTATACTTATGTTGTTTCTTTTTAGCACCGAGTCTTGCTTCCCGTTTGGGTTATACGCTTATTTACAATCTACGCCAATGTTTTTAAGGAATAGGAGGGCTATATTTAATGGGAGTGTGCCCACATTTGCGTGGAGAGAGTGGAAAACCATTTTGGAAAAAACACCATTAGTAGGCCTACACCTTTCCGACATTCGAAACTTGATCTCCGCGTCACCGGCAGTCTAGTGTACTGGAAGGGTAGCGCGTTAGACCATGCGGCCACCAAAATGGGTTAGTCATATTATTGAAACCTATTTAAGAAAATATATTTTAGTTATTAGTTATATCTCTTTTATATTATGAATATGAATACTTAATATCTAACACTCATAATACAATTGGACAACAAAGCACATCTAATGGGAAAGACGTCAACCACATGATACGTTTTCCATACAGATTTTAAGTAATATTCGACTTCGGTGGTCTTGGGGTAAAGTACACCCCAGAACTCGATGTTCTTGGTTTCAAACCCATCCCCGGGTTTTTACTTGAGTGGTGTAAATCCGTTTATTATCCTCCTTTAGAGGGGCGTGTAAATAGCCCTGGATCGTATGTTAGAGAACTTTCGAAAAATAAAGGTAGGTCTTTTATCACTAGCTCGTAGAATTTCATTGCGGAAGGAAATAGGAAACCACCGCACTCTCTGAACTTCCTTAGTACACATGCTTTCTACCAAATGGTGCAGGCAGCACTAACCAGCCTAAGGTACTAAGTGTATGTCCAGCTCTGAATGGATGATGGGGTTTGCCTCGAATGCCTATAACGTCTGTGGCCATAAGGAGGTGAAGTTGTTTGTGTATAACACGCAATTTTGTGACAAACTAAAGTATAAGAAAATTTGTGTTTCATCATTTAATAGATCTGAGAAAATATGATCGAATTCACCATATTCCATCCTTTTCTTAAATATTTAATGCACCAAGAAATTGTGTTCTTGGCACTTTTTGTTCATACTCTACACACTAACTACACCTACTACAATGAACTCCTCTTCGGATGATCACTCCATTGCAACTGCGACTTGCAAGGAATTTTTACAAACGGTATGATCCGGGTCTGTGCTATCCGTTCATAGTGGGTTAACTACGAGCCTTGCCGTGCCTGCTGTTCATAGTGGGTTAACTACGAGCCTTGCTGTGCCTGCTGCTCATAGTGGGTTAACTACGAGCCTTGCCGTGCCTGCTGCTCATAGTGGGTTAACTACGAGCCTTGCCGTGCCTGCTGCTCATAGAGGGTTAACTACGAGCCTTGCCGTGCCTGCTGCTCATAGTGGGCTAACTACGAGCCTTGACGTGCCTGCTGCTCATAGTGGGTTTCCTCCTTAACTCCAAAAAATTATTGCAAATCCACGTCCTCCATACTCTATATTAGATCCAGAAACTAGTACAGACTCACCTTCAGCATCAAATGGAGTACGATTAGTGTTTGCCATACAAGACGCAATTCAAACCAATCTTGGAGCTATAACACTAAATCAAACAATTACTGATATCTAAACAATTCTAACAAGTAAGCCCGTATCCTGTTTTGCTTTGCTATTGGGCCGTCTGCACGAACATACCCTACTATACTCCATTCACGGTAGGAATTACTCTCTGAAAGGTCTTTTTTCCTACCAATATCCTCCTATATAATAGATTTCTGGTAGGGAAAAAGGCCTTTCAGAAAACAATTCTTACCGTGAACAGACTTTAGATAGCATATCAACTCCACTTCACTTCTCACTCACCTTTCGCTTTACTTATCCTCGTTCTTGCATGCGGCCTATAGTTGTAGCCCCTTTTTTCTTTACGAATTCCAATGTTTTGACTATTTGAAAGAAGATAATCTTGGCCAATGTTTTGGCACATTTAGTAATCTCATTATACCAGAACTAAGCACGCTGCCAACTTTTAGCAAAATATCTTAACATTGAGGTTTTTATGGTTTGAATTGAACTGAAGAAGTTCTAAAACCACTAAATTAATCCTCAATCAACTTGTAATTTTCTGTTATGAATATATTTAAAAAAACTATTTGTTATATGAGGGTTTTATATCTATGTTTCTAGCCATTTAGCTTGGTCTTGGCGACAATTCGTGTGAAACGTCGTTGAAAAAGAGTTAATTTTCACCTTTTTGTCATTTTAAAATAAACAAACTACAAACGCTTAAACACAAGGCTTTTAATCCAATGGGACGTATTTTGCCATTTAACATACCACTTCTTAAATAACTCGGCATTTTGGGACATTCACTACGTGTTTGAGCGCATCGGTAGGCGGCCCCCTTAGTAGTAAATGCATAGTAGGCCTACAGTCTTTTCGTCATAGGAGTGATGTTAAGTGACAGTTAAAAAAAAATTCCATATCAACTCTCATGTATCAATTTGCAAGACCCTATTTAAAAAAGGTTGGCCTACTGTCACTTTTGTTTTTAGTTATTTGTTCTACGCGCTTTTACATTCTTGAAATACGAACTTGTGAAACAAACCCTTTATATATAGAGAGATAAATGTCCTTTGTAGTTCACTTAAAAATACTTTACAAACAATATATTATAAGCCTGCCTTCTCTTCATAAATTAAGATGACTAACCAGCTGAAATAAAGTAAGGTGACGAACCAGCCGAAAAAAAGTGTGGTTGATGACGTCATACAGTATATGGCTGTGTTCATGAGCATGCCTTTACAACATAAAAACGTTTTACTATGAAACCAATGTTCTGGGTGTCTCTTTCCCGAAGTTTAAAAAAAAAAATTATTTATTTTGTTGGCCAGTTAAAATAAGATACGAGTGTGATTATAATAATTTTTAACTTATTATTTAATCCCCTAATATATCTCTTGTTGCCAAGATCGCGAAACAAAAAACATAATAGTTTTTTTAATATGTGTTTATTCTTTCATTGAGTTATTAAAAGGAAAACTAAACACTTATCTTTAAGGAAATATTTTTAGAAACGTTTACTATTATTTTTGAATAATAAAAGGTATTACTAAGAAAATAATAGTTATTTCCACATTAGTGTCTTTTAGGCATTAATAACAAAAAATACTTCTGCTGGTTGCCAGTTACTACCACTCCAGTGGCGAATGGGCTGTACAGTAGTATAGTGCTATTTCATAATCTGACGGTCTAATATATAAACAGTGTAAAAAAATAACATCTATGAAACTGTAATCATCAATGAAATTGTTATGTTTACATTATAATTACGTTATTTATGGAACTAGATATTTTATAAGGTCCTGTAATATCCCTTTCTTTTGTCGTCTACGTGTTGTCATATGACACAGCAAATATTTGAGACAGTTATTAAGGTAGGAATGAATTTGATTATTTATGCTATACGGCACTTATGGCGGTCGGGTAATAAAGAGACTTATTCAATTCATAATGGGAGCAGTATTTATTTTATAAATTAATATCGAATACCTTGACGCAAAGAGAGTGTGCTTGAATCGAAACTTTACAGTAATAATAATAATGACAATAATGACAATAATGATATAGGTTCAAGATGGCTTTGTTTCTTTTAGTTCGTCTCTCATATAGTTTAACTGCTAGATCTAATTATATCCTAGGGTTAAGGAGTTAAAGATGAGGAAGGAAGTTTAGAGGAAATTCACTGGTAGTGTCGCTTAGACACGATTTAATACAGCTGAGATCTAAACCCCTACCCATTCTTGAACGGCAACCAAATGGAATGCGAGCTTAACTTTTAAGACTTGAGGACACATCTTATATCTAGGATAAGGTAGTTCAAGCTATGTCTAAACTTCCCCATTAAACCTCTCCCATACCCTTCCAATAATAATAATGGCCTGTCTGGACATCATCACTTTGTTGCTCAGTTTTCAGAAAGATTATCCAGTACTAATGTACAAGGTAAGACCGAATGTACTAATCCTACATCGTTACCGTGGAGGCTCTTTTCATGTCCCGGTAAGGTGAGAGGAGTATGATAGTGAATATGACGGGGTAGAGCCAATGAAGCTCTTAACCTAACTCAAGCCTAATTAACCAAACCCTAATGACCATGGAAATTACCCCCTTTCAAGAATGGTCCCCTGGTACCAGCCGGAAATTTAACCCGGCACCTATAGGTCAACATACAGGAGCTCTGACCACTATACCACCTGGATTTCTTGGATCAATGCCAGGGCGTGGATGATCAAACCGACGACCAACCAGTGACATTATTATTGGTTTACTTTATCTAGATGGTCCACCTTCAACAGAATTGAAGCTATGGGACTTATTATTATTATTATTATTATGTGAAGTATTTAATGCGCACTCTCTGAACTGACTGATTATATCAGCACATGACTTAACTTAAATCTCGAACAGGTACACTATCAATTCCCGGCCGTTAATTCATTACCTTGAAAGATTTCTCCAATCATACATTTTTCAGCCATGCTTGTAATCGAACCTGGGACCCTCAGCTCATCAGGCAGACAAGATACTGACTTGGCTAAAGTGTCGGACTGCAACTGTTTTATTGCTTACTCTTTCTGAGCGGGATCAACTATTTTAATTATCAATGTGAATATCTTATTACAATTAGAATTAAACAATTAAAAATGCATCTTAGCTGATATATTACACGCTTTAATGTGGGCTGGAAGGGAACGCAAGCTAGGAGCCGTAGTTCTAAATGTTTATAAAAAAAAACAATTGGGTCAAAATGGATCAAACATTGCTACAGTAGATGCATATATATATATATATGTGTATATGCGTATAAATGGTGTTCAGAAACTCAACCCCCAAACTGCAAACTATGCTAATACCATTAAATTGTGCTCAAAGTTTTGGCTTACAGCGCTGTGAGAGCAAAGCTGTGCATGCATGCGTGTACAAAAACTTTCATAGGAATTAGGTGAGCAGCACTGCACATGTAATCATGGCTAGCACTTTATGTGCTGTAGGGCCGTTAATGATAGTCCTCAGAACATATTCCCATTTATAGATGGACTGGTGTGCTGTTTACTATTAATTGTGGTATGTTCTGCTGCCGGGATCCAAGAGGTCGAGGTGTGCAGTGCCGCTTGCGTAGCTCCCATGCAACCTGGTGTACACGCATGTTTGCACAGCTTTGCTCTCCCGGTGCTTTAAGCTGAATATTTTAACACAATTAAATGGTATTAGCATAATTTGCCGGATGTAAGTATACAGAAATTTTGTATTATTATTATTATTAGCACCATGTCTTACTAGCCGTTCGGATTATACGCACTTACGTTAATGTGATATGATAGGGTGATTGTGAGATGAAATGGAGGACCTACAGTTTAACGTGGAATCCGAACAACGGCAGAGGCCTGGAATTCAACACTTTCACAAGTTGTGATTAATCAGGGTGTCTACTGGGTCACGAAAGTCACGAAAAGTCACTAATTGCAAAAAGGTCACGAAAAAGTCATGCATTTTTAATATTTTGGTCATAAAGTCACGAAAATAATTTTAGTTTGAATTTCCCGCACATCGTAACAACTTGAATGCTTCAAAGATAGCGCTATCCACTACACGTGATGGCACGCGCCAGTAGGAAGTTGTCTGATTGTTTTGTTTGTGATTCCAACGACAAGGTTAACTTTCGCCATCTTGTATTAAATATTAATTTGGCTTGCTACTTGTCTGGTGGGGTGTGTGAGTACATTATGCCGTGTGTGTGTCTACAAATAATGGTTTTCGAGTGAATGAATTGGAATTCAGGTTTTGTAGATGATACGGGAAAATACCAGGACATTTTCTACAGAAACCGGGCGTTCATCTGTGTTGTGGATCTGGATCAAGATGTTGGAGGCAATTATCAATTTTTTACGCTTTCAATGATCCGGCTGAAATTTGAAGGTGGTGTAAAATTTATATTATAATTTCAAATTAACTTTGGCAGCAAATAACAATAGTTTTCGCAGTGAAATATGGCGTATTTTTTTTATAAAATATAAAATAATATTATTAGTGTTAATATTTAATCCTTGACGTAATTCATTTATTTTAAAGACCATTCATTCAAAACAGTTGAAATTTACCAATTTTTAAAATGATTTTTGTTGTCTAATGGGCACATACAATATTAGGCCTAAATTATTTTTTAATCGTGTGCTGCAAAAAAAATCCATAATTTTTTTTGGGGGGCATTCAAAGATTTTATGTGTAAAGTTTAGGCTAATCGGTTAAAAGATGCCTGGTAAATGTTCGTTCAAAGAGTTTTGGCTGACTGTTGAAGAAAATAAATACTCAAAGTGGTTGCGCCCTGTTGAAGATGACCAGTATAAGGCTTATTGTACATTTTATAAATCGAAATTTGATATAAGCCACAGTGGGTTGAATGGAGTGAAAATTCATGGAAAAGGTCAGAAGCATTTGGAACTAGCCTCTGCCCTACTCCAAGGTGTTCTTTATTATAATATCTAGGCCCGATGTACAATATAATGTTCGACCGTTTACCGAAAGAATTTTTTTTGCATCGCGTCTTACTGACCGTTTGGGCTATACGCCCCCGAAGGTATTTTGTGGTCAAAAAAGGTCACCAAAAAGTCACGAATTTTTTTCCCTCTAACTGAGTAGACACTCTGTTAATACACGTCTTGTCAGAGATAGAAGGAAGGGTTTGGCAATCAGATAAATCTGTACCGGGACCGAGGATTGAGCCCCGAACCCCCAGCACAGAAGTTGGACAGCTTACCCCTAGACCGCCAGGTCACCCTTGATTTTGTATTACTTTTGGGTCAAACAAAATAGATGTGCAGTTTGAGCGTTGAGTTTCAGAACAGCCTATATGCATATGTCTCTCTCTCTCTCTCTATATATATATATATATATATATATACATGCATGTGTGTGTGTATATATGTATAACTCCAGCTTGTCATCGTGATATAAACTGAGGATTTTGTGTTCTCTTTCAAAACCTTTTTGTTTTATCTGCGATGTTTTTTTTCTTTTGAAAAATTAATTTTAAGACTTAACGATTAGTCTCTTTAGAATGAAATTATTACATAATATAGTTTTAATAAGTGGTTTCTATCCTTCTTTAACTTGATATGGATATTTTCGTGAATTCCACAGTTTTTAAAAAGAGTTTACAATCTTTTAAATTGTAGACTTACTTATAATTAATATACAATCATGTGGCACTTGTTACGCTCATAACTATGCCTATCTGCTGGTGTCTTGCCTTCATCTGAAAGTATGTCGTGCCACTATTTTTAATAATACATTTAGCTGTTAGCAAAGTAGTTCAGTGACATTGTTCGTTCCCTTCTTCCCCCATTTTTTTTGTGTCGGTTTGGATTGGAGCTTACTCGGTACCTTACTGTCGAGGTTAAATATATTATCATTGGTATTTGTTACCATCTCGAGAATCTTTGTTAATTAGCCATTAATACTTGCAGGACTAGAAAATCAAACCTCACTATTACAGACGAATAAAAATAAACATTAAAAGGTATTTATAATTACTTCTTAAATTCAGTTACTTTTTAAAAAATTGTGTGAAACCAACTTAACATCTTGGATTTTATGTTTGTTGAAAAGATTATGGCTGGTGACTCTTCCAAGAAATGGATATTGAAGGAAAATAATTAGGCTCTAAATAAACATATTATTTATTATGTATACACACATGGTCATTCAAACATACAAGGCCTAAGAATAATTATAATAGAAGTTCCTTGGCCCTATTGACCCTACCAAGCAGTAGTTTGTCATATAAATTAATAAGAATTTCAAAAAAGAAAACTAAAATAACTTTATCTCTTACATACTTTATGTTACATTTTTATATATAGCTTATTATTTCACGAAAGATAATATGTTAATGCGTTTATAATTTTCTAAAATGAATAAGCGTAAAACTAAAAGGAAAGCTTATAATTTAATATTATTTTTCTCCAGTTTCAGTTGTAAATCTCATTCATTCATTACAATTTGATTTGGTTATGTATATCGCATGAAGATTACATATTATACTATTTACGGATGTTTTTACAGAAAATATGTACACTCCGTTTACCCTGAAAGGTAGCAGTCTTACCTTGATGGACTAAACAGGGGTCCTATATTATAAGCTGCTCCATAGTTGAAGCATGCAAAGTGAGCTTGAAACCTCTCAGGGTAAACAAAGGTTAGCTTCCCTTCCTTTGCGTTACAATTTAGATATATATTTATTTTGAATTATTTAAAACAAATTACACTAGATCTATAGTTTAAACAATGAAAAATGTTTTATTTTCTATTGCTAAGTATTATTAATGAAGAGTTTCAACATAAAAAAATCTTTCATTGATTTGACGTGTTTTTTTTGAATTGTTAATGTAAACTTTTATTTATTAATCACAATGATTTATCTTCTACAAATCGAATTTGTTTTGCCCATGTAGTCATTTGAACTCCATTCCTATCATTATCTTCTTGGATTTTATCATTGGTTATTCTTTGATTTTTTGGGGATCCTTCAGATATATCTGTATTGTTGTTTTGCTTTGTTTCAGTGCATATCATTTCTGTTTTACACAGGGGGACTTTCTTGTTCAGTTCTGTGACATTTTCCTCTTTGAAATCCTCTGTGTATAGTTTTGTATTTTCATCAAAAACTTCAAATTCCTCGAACTCTATATCGTTTATTGTAGGTATTTTAACAGGTGCCTTGTCGTAAAGTGATAAAATATACATTCCGGAATCATCTCTAGGCTTACTACAATCTTGCCATGTGTGAGTTGGTGTTGATTTATTCATTTTAACACCAATATCGTCCTTGACTATGTTTTTTATTTTTTCATTTATATTATTTATTTTCGGTCGTACAAATGATAAACAGCAATCTTCCTCACTAGATGAATTATAGCTTTTCTTGGTTTTATTTCCATTTTCATTAATATTTGCTTGGTGTTCGTATACAAGTACGTTATTTACAGCACAATGATGTTTTTTAAATATTGCTTCATTTAGCTTATTTCCCCCTTCGTTTTCAATTCCGTTTGAGTTTGTGTTTTCTTGTTCCTCGATTGCTTTACTATTATTTTCATCATCTAGACAATTTTGTCTTACATTTTTATCAGATACACTCAGTTTTTCCATCTCGTTTTGATATTTATCGCCTTCTTCTGTCCCAGCCAGCTCCAGACGACTACCGCAGCTATTACTTTTAACTAATCGAAACTTCACCCCTAAGTAATTGTTCCTGAATATTTTCTTTCTTGTAGAGCTATTATTTTTTCTGATTTCATCCATTATAGCTAAAGTCATGGGACTCATTAAAGGCCCTTTAGTACTTGCAATAACGTGACCACCGTAGTAAGTGACGGATGTGCCACATGCTCTAATTTTGTCTAAAACCTCTGGAGGCACGTAATGACCTCCAGTATCCCCGTCATCGTCTTCGTCGTCACTGTAGCAGTTGCGTTTCTCTTCTGAGTTATCATTATCGTCACTGCTAAATACATCTAAATTGTCATAATGATGATTGCTATTTCGGCTTAAAATATTTCCACGAGGTGATGACAAATCTATATCAGGATCATAACTGAGGTCGCTACTAACACCAGATGACACGCTTCCTGTATCAGTCCACCTTGGCAATACGAGGCTCTGTGGGGGAATTGTATCGGCCGTCAGGTATCTTATTTGCCGTCGTTTATCAATTTTGTTCAGCCTTGCTTCATGCAGATTGTTATTAGGCTTGTTTCTTTCACTGCTATTGTTACCTGAATCACTCCCTGATCCCTTGTGATATAAACTCTTCTCAAATACTTGTCTAGCATTTTTAACAGTATCAGGATTTGGTAGTTCTTCATCAACTAGTTCTCGATTTGTGCGTTTTGGATGATAGAAGAAGTGGCGCCTCAGTACTGGCTGTTGAAACTTTTGCTGTCTGGGTAATGTACTTGAAAACATCGCAGAAACATCTTGGTTTTCATTAGCGTAGCTTTTTTTAACCGTTGCACCTGTTATCCGACATGTTTTCTCATTATTCGGTTCATTAACTTTACCGTTATTAGTGAACCCACCTATCTTATGATTAGAACAAGGCTCCATCCTCCCAGAGTGCTCTCGAATGGGTTCAATTATAACAACGTTATTGTTGACCAGTAACTCTCTAAGACCGTGACGATAATCTTGGAGATATTGTAGGAGACCATCAAATGCCGCTGCTTTATTATCTGGTGAATACTTTCTACTTTTTAACGCTCTGGATTTTGTTGATTCGCTAGCGTCTTTGTGTAACATCTGTTTCTCCTTTTTATGCGTGTATTCGTCATCTAATTTAATCCCTTCATTAACGTTGCCTTTGCTCATTTCTAATGTTTGGTAACCTTTCTTAGTGCTAGCTTGACTTATTGAGTGAGATTGGTCAAATGTTTCCGACTCTGAAGAGTTTTTTGTTCTTACAATGCGTGATATAGGCAAATCGTTCTGGGATTCTCCTTTTTGACCACTGCAACTAAATGCCCTAAAGGCTGGTGTATGTGTTTTTACCAATGGTGGGCTTTTCCTTTTGACTGCATCTAGGAAGCTACACGATTTATGTAAAGGGCTGTGAGATACTATCTTATGATTTGTATCTTTTGAAACCGTGTCAACATCTTCAACACTTAACGTAGCATATATACGAGGCTTCAAATGTTGTTCACTTTCACCATACGTGTTGGGTTCATCATGAAGGTATTGTTTACGATCATCTTCCGTTGTAGTTTGCACGGAATTTAAACCTATATTGATTTGTGGATTCCTTGTTTGTGTTCTTTTTATTGTGTTGCTATTTTCTTCAAACAAAGTTCTTAGTTTACTTGTGACATGATTATCTTCTTGAGTTTTCAAAATTTCTTCATCGGTCTTTACGATATGTGTTATATCATTATTGGGCGAGTCTACATCTTTGATTTTGTTGGCTGCTGATACATCCTGTAAACAAAAATTGCAAATAATATCAAACCTTATAACTAATACTAGATGACTTGAACGAAAGAAGATAATTCTAGGAGATAGAGGAACAGAGGACAGGGTGCATTGGAGGTCTTAAGTTTGACTGACAAAAGGAATGGACCTGTCTTAAGACAGAAAACACAGTAATAACAATAAATTAACTAATTTACTAGGTTTTGGTTAAGTGTGCAAATAATAATAAGATATACATACAGTATTTTATATTGATTATATAAAATATTTAATATAACATTTAGTATATAAATGTGATGTAATAATATTTAATAGCCTTGGATAAATAGCTATGAATACACTAAATTTGATGGCTCAATACCCGCCTCGGTGGCGTAGTTAGCTAACGCGCTAGTCGTGTTGAGCTCGACTGCCGCGGACGGGGAGATCAAGGTTCGAATCTCGGCCGGGTGAACTGGGGATGGTTTCTCCTAAGTGGTTTTCCACGCTCCCTCCATGCAGATGCGTGTTCACTTCCTCTAAATCCAACCTTCCCAATTCCCAATCCATAAGCGTAATTAGTACTTAAGCGTATAACCCGAACGGGTAGTAAGACGCGGTGATAAATGATGATGGCTCAACAAGTAAAATAGCCTTTTAAACGCGTGTCCCCTGGAAATATTAATGTGTGTGTGTGTTGTGTGTGCCAACAATATATTAAATTATAACTGCTTATTTGTCCTTTATTAGGTATTTTAAACTAATTTGTTGATTTTACAAACTTGACACATAGGCCAGAGTACAAATTATTAATATGTTTAGCTCATGGGTCATCAACCTCTTAATTTTAAATAATTGTTAATTTAGTTTAGAGAAAGCACAGTAAAACCTCGTTCCTAAACCCTCATAGTCCCAATTTTCGAATAACCTGAACAGGCCAAAAATAAATAAAAAAAATATTTTGTGAGGGCTTTAAAATATTCAGTTTAATCCCTGTCACACACACACACACATACATATATTTTGTGGATTCAATCATAAAACTATATTTGGTAACGTATGCCAGGGGTTATATCACTAGTTATGTCTTTCCTAAAACACGTTTTAAACGAGGAAATAGTAAAGCTGCAATTAACATAGGCTATAAGCGACTTCATTAAATAAAAAAAAAGTTAACTTTCATGTCTATCACGTTTATTTGGGTTTAGAAGATAATCAATTAATAATCTGAAGTGAATATTTCGTCAACTATATTTGTGTTATATTCAATCATACGTTTGGCCATGCAGTTCCCTTTTAATTCATAAGTCAACACACATAAACTAAGATAACCATCTAAACTTTTTAAACTATTTTATACTTCGCTAATAAAACGTTAAAATAAAAATGAATACCAATTTATTACAATTATTTAGTCAGAAGAAATTCTTCTTGATGAATGATTAATTATTAGATTTACCTTATTCTGTAACATTAATTTAAGTATAACATTAGTTATAAGGATGAAGCTACTAGATACATTTATAGTGTAATGTATCTATTTAATGTAATTATCTAGCTGTCTACAAATAACATTTAAGGCATCCGAATAATACAAGATTATGAGAACATTAGCTAAGTCTGAGGCACTCAAACTGAAAATTTTGATTTCCCTTTAATTTTCACAAAGTGAGAATAATAACCCCTATAAAATTAATTTTAGTGTATATTCTAAGATGTAACCATGATTGTGTATATATGCAATATTAAATACTGACAAAAACAAAGCCGTTTAGTTTATTTAATTTTGATACGGGCGTAGCATTATATAATATGTTTATCATAAACAAAATAACACAGCTTCGTATTTTTTTATTTTTTTTTAGCATTGTGCCTTACTACCCGTTCGGGTTACACGCCTATGTACCAATTACTCTAATGTGTTAGGGATGGGAAAGGTTGAGTTTAGGGGAAATGTACCCGCATTTGCTTGGAGGGAGAATGGGGAAACTATTTAAGGGAAAAAGACCTCAATACACCCGATTGGGTTCTACCCCCACTCTCCCCGTAATTGGCAGTCCAGTCTATTGCGAGAGTGACTCCTTAGACCATGCGACCACCGAAGTGAGTAGCTTTATATTAAAATGACTTATGGTCAAAGTATACATTTCAGCATATAATACATTTTCAAACAAAATCCAAACTATATAGAATATATTTAGGTATATAGAGAGCATGGTTTTAGAAATTGGTATAGATGCATGTGTGCTCAAAATGCTTAAGATTAGCTTAATTTTTTTGATTGAATTATTTGTGCAGTATTACTTCAGTAACTTAAAATACAGTTTTATGTATATTATACTAACTGAACAAAACTGTTTAAAAAATACAGTGAAAATCTAAAAATTTAAATTTAACTTTGATAGTGGACAACTCGCTAATATTTGAGATGTTTTATTATTATTTTTTTAAATCATGACAAATATAAAGCATTTTGTTCTAAGTTGTCTTAAAAAAATATATATATATGAATGGTCTTTACCTGTTTCTTTGCATTCTTTATCTGATTTGCAACGCCTTTGCTGCTTGTCGAATCTATGATGTAGAGAATCTGGGGCCTTCGTGACATTTCACTTTCGTTGTTCTTATATGCAACTATTGGTAAGTTTTCTTCTCTCGTCCTTTCATTCGTGTGTTCTATTTTTGGAATGTATTGTAATTTACTTGAAGGTACTAATTTGGATTCAACATTAAATGAATCATTTATTTCAACTACTGTGTTATGTTTGTCATGTACTTTCTCTTTTTTCTTATTTTCTTTTTGTAGAGAGGCAGCACTACAAAATGTATTTTCTGGCGATTGATGAATTTTGTTGTGCCCAGCTGTCTTTTTTACTAAAATTTCTAAATTTAAAGCTGGCAAAACGTACTGATTTGAACTTTTGGTATTGGCACAAAGTTGCTTTTTATCGATACCTTCACTTGAATTACGAGTACCTTCAATATTAGCTGATTCTGTGTCGTGTCGTTTTATTTTTGTGACATTGGTAATGTTTGTATAAACTTCTTTAGACTTTTTGTTTTTACTCTTTTGAAAATTTAATAAATTGAAAGGGTGTTTTTCTGGAAATATTATTTCGTTGTTAATAGCGTTGAAAACTTTATCTTTTTCACTGTTTACCTCAAGTTCTTTGGAGATGATGCTGACATTTCGATTTTTAATGCCACGAAGAATTGTTTTTTCCTTTGACAATTGATAAGTTCTATTGTTTTTCAGGACTTTATTGTAACCAGTGCTTTCATTTTTTTTATATATCTCTTTTGGGGATACGTTTATTTTTATGTCCTCAGTAATGATTTCTTTATCCTTTGCTAATTCCTTACTTCGATCATCGACGATTATTTCAATGTTTCCTTTGGGGCTAGGGATTTTAGAAGAATTCAAATTGCTGGTGAAAGATTGCTTGTTTTTTGCGGCGCTGGTTTGATTGACCGTTTTTCTTTCACGCGAATATGTAAAACTCTTCTCAGCTTCTTTGAGGCTTTCTGTGGATTTGTGCTCTGTTTTCAAATCTGAAGAACCAGGGCCTACTGGTTTCGTTCCACTTTCAGTGTGTTGTATGTAGCTGGTCTCGGTTTCGTCCCTGAAAGCTGGTGGAACTTCAAGGAGTTCTATCTCGGCATAGTTATTTTCGAGGCTGTCATTTCCGGGCTGCCTAAACTCTGTCGGTTGAGAAGATGGTTTCACTTCAGTCCGTTTCTGCGTAGAACATATAGATGACCTAAGACAAACACCAAAAACTGTTACTGAGCAGATAAATTATTGGATTATTCTTCGTTTATTAGCTAGGTCATATTTTACAGAACAATTGGATACCTTACACTTATTTTACAAATAATCCAAATAGGTCTTAATTAGGTTCAAAATCATCTGTCGGCATTTTATTTTCTTGATGAAAGTAGCTTAAATTAGTTTATTTAATACAAAATAAATGTCATAAATAATTGTTCTGATATTGTCTGGCTCCGTGGGTAATATGGCTGAGGCGTTGTAGCGACATGGAACGTTGCTTATGTTCAAATACACCCAATCTTACGTTGAGAGACTGGAAAATGTATCTGATCTAAAGAACTTTGCGGATACAATTTTTAAATTATGTTTGCTTATGGCTTGGGCAAAAAAGATTTTAGATTATAACGTAAATTAAAATACAATTTTATATTGCTTATTATATGTTGCCTATTCTTGTGCTTGAATCCCATATTTTAAATACCCATTTGCCTGCCTATTTAAAACTATTTTGGTGCCTATAATTTATATATTGATTAGTCTGCGGTGTCATTTGCCGCATCTTTTCTGACTTAAAAAAAAACAACTAACAATGAGTTTACTTTAGCGTAGTTAGGGAAAAAAAGAATTGTTATGTTCAATTCTCCTTTTGATCTCCTATGCTACTCTTAAAGAACTATGAGTCTCGACACCTTTGTATGATCGATTAAAAGCTTATTTAAAACTGTACATGTTGACTACACTTGATAACTAAACGCCTCATACAGAGAACAACGGGAGCTCACGTACTTGTGAACATGGAGCTATATCTGATAGCTCTTATAAGGAAGATACGTCAATACACAAGGATTTATATGAAGGATGCTGGGGGCAAAGCGTTCGATTCTTCTTTGAGAAGTGTCATGTTCAGTTATCCTTGCTAAAGAGGATTTATGTACGCCTTACTAGCTGTGTTGGATACCGGTGAACTATATTTTGTCTTTACCTGCTCCGGTGACCGCATGGCTTAAGGAGCAATTCTCGTGTTGAACTAGAATGCTAATGACAGGATGATTGGGGTTCGAATCCCGGTCGAGTGCACTGAGGGTGGGTTTTCAAAAATTGTTTCCACTTACCCTCCACACCAATGCGGATACAACTCCTCTTAATTGAACCTTCCTCATCCCTAACTCATTGGCGTAATTAGTGCATATGCGTCTAACCTGAATAGGTAGTAAGACGCGGTGCTAAAAATAATAGTTTCTAATATAAGAATAGCATGATTAAAGACAATTTTAACCAACCACACATACTTTCACTTGGGTAGAGAGTAAACTACATTGTATATCCCCCCATCTCAGTACATCAGATCAGGCAATAAATCTGAGACCCTCAACTCATTAATCAAGCGTCAAGCATGCTAATCACAGTAATAAGATTCATGATAATAATATATCTCACACTCTCATAATAATGGTCTACGTGCCTGGTAAAGATGTGCTAGCTTAAATCGTGAGTGGATCACATCTTCCTGTCATATATCTAACACGATAATTTTATCTCAGTGAGCTTCTTATTTCCAGGCCATCGACATTTATTTTCTCTTTTACCTAGAGTAGAGAAAGTATTGTGATCGTCCGAAAAATCGAACTCAAGATTTTGATGGAGGTCGACGTTTGATGACCCTTGAACCCGAAAAAATATTTTTTGTGACGCCATCTTTCTGTCTGTTGCTGAGGTTAGAGCCGAAACTATTTTACCGATCAGGCTAAAACTTGGTATCTTGGGTTTTCATAAGGTTTCACAAAGGATTTTTTCGAATTATCCACCCTGCCCTAGAATTAAGGGTAGTTCACTGAAGGGCAAAAAGAAAGAAAAAATCTATTCTTTAGAAATCTGCCTTAACGATTTTGATTTAATTTCGTGTTAATGCACGGTTTAATAACATTACAAATAAAATGGGAACTCTAATTTTCTCGTGAAAATGACTTTGAGGGTGCTTTACACTAGCGAAAATTTCCAAATTTGATGATATCTTCAAATCTTCTTGAGATAAGAAATAATTTACCATTATAAAGTTGTAGTACTATTAAAAATAAAATACTTTAAACTTGAAATATAATTTAATAAAACCAATTGTTTCTGAACTATTGCCAAATATATATTTTTTTAAATTGAGGTATTGGAAATTGGGAGATTATTACAATGCTCTTTGGTGAACAGACATGTTAAGTTTTTCTAAATGTGTTTCTGTAAAAGTTTATACTATTTCATTTATGTTCTTTTGTGGAATGTGATTCCCTTTTTTCCCACCATGTTCCTCCAACAGTGTTTATTATTTAATTTCACAAATCTTATTAGTTTTAAAGTAAATGTCTACATTTTAGGGAGAGTCTATGCGATGCATCGTACCATTAATTTTACGTGAAAACACTGAATTCACATCGAGCATTTTTTTAATATTATCAATATTGAAGGAAATCGGTACAGTATGTCCGTGGCCGATACCTAAAATGGTTCATTTTTTAGAACTTGTATATGGGTTCATCCTATAATCCAGATGTTACATTTCTTGGTGCAAGGGTTGGACTATTAGTACTAGCTGTGATATATTATTATTAGCACCGCGTCTTACTATCCGTTCGGGTTATACGCACTTACGCTAATGTGTAATGGTAGGGTGATTGTGAGATGAAATGGAGGACCTACAGTTTAACGTGGAATCCGAACCACGGTGGAGGCCTGGCATTCCCCACATTCACAAGATGTCTTGTCAGAGGTGAAGGAAGGGTTTGGTAATCAGATAAATCTATGCCGGGACCGAGGATTGAACCCCGGCCGCCAGCACAGAAGTCTGACATCTTATCCCTAGACCGCCAGGTCACCAGCCGTGATATAGATTAGACTAGCTTATAAGTTGTTTTCTTAAATACTCATGTGTTTAAAAAGTAGTATACACATCAACATTAAGCAATGAATAATTACTATTAAAATATGAAGCGTTATCTGGCCAACGTTGCAAGTTACATTTGACATATTGGATGATCTAGACAGAGACCATTGTTCTACTATCTAACTTTTTATTTTTAAAGCGTCATGCTTGAAATAGGGGTGGGATGAAGATAATATTAAGAGATGGTTATGCTATCCACGCTATTGATCCAAGAAAGCATTGGGTTTCAGGGAAGTGAATTCCAATTTGGGTTTACTCTAAATATCAGTTATAGATCCTGTGCTTCCAGACGCTTTCTATTACCTTCTGCTGTCTGTGCTGGAGGGGGCTCGCCAATGGGTGAGTCTTGCTCGAGGTATCAGCTGTTTTCTCCTCTTGGTATAGCAGACCTCGTTGACCGCTTCTTCTCGAATAACTTCGAGGGCTTGATGGCGTCTGGTTCTAATAGCGGTGGTGCCGTGGTGTCGCTGCAGACAGTAGTTGGAGGTGGTGCCTGCAGGCAAGAAGCGCCCTCGTGCGGCACGTTGATTTGCACAGCGTCTGCGAACACCACCGTTGTCGCATTTAGACAGGTTTAAAATATGTTTTTAGACATTCTCCCCAGTGTGGCATTAGTTCTAGTGACTTTAAGGTGGGATGGAAGTGAACTTGAGTAAAGGTTTCGTATTTTTATAGTTTTTATGACATACATATATTTTTGACTAAATAAATAAATTATGGTTTCAGTCAATACATTTAGTTTAATTTTCTACGAATTGTAATCTTAAGGGATCTTGAATATCTGTCATGGGAGTTACAGAATTTAAACAGGACCTTTTTCTTTGTTTAAAAAGTTTATGATTATATGCCACTAGGCCTAATGGTAGATATTCGATAACTGTTAGGATAACTCAAGGTAAAAAAAAATTAAACTAACCGTAATCTATTGAAGGACTTTGAAACATTTTGAAGTGATATTTTATTTGTTAGAGCAAAAAGAGGCTTTTCTAATAAAAAGTGCTAAAATATGTACTTTAACTTGCGTTCCTTTCCATCCCACCTTAAAAATCTCCATGACTTGAGACCGCGATTAAGCTATACCGGCCAGGATAACGAACCCTCCAGCCGTTAATCTCATTTTTCTAGAAGGGAGGTGCTACCTATTTATTCAAGTATCTCCTTATTTAACCCTGTTCCAAACCCACTGCTTCCCATATACATTCTGGAAGACCCGGGGATCGAGCCCGAAACCTCTGGATCTGTAGCCGGGAACTCTGACCAGTAGACCACAAAGGTGGTCTCCACCCCACCTTAAAAGCTCTAAATAAGAAAATAGTTATTGGGTAGCTATTTTATATAAGAGCTATTGGAGTGTGTATGCACGAGCGCACCCCGCATTATTACTGGTCTGGGCTATCCGCATGTTAGGCATCATACATAAGCCACGAAACGCTTTTTATTTAGCTTTTTTCTATAGCTTTTTTTACCCTTCTCTCCCCCAATTAACACCAAGTAGAGATCTATCTTGACCCCTCCCTCCTCCAACCTGTGTTACAAAGCATTGTACATCACTATTTTACAGGGAAGCTTTTGTGATACTAAAAGTGGGGCTCAGATTTAATAATATTCAGAATATATTTTAAATCCTGAATTTAAATAATTTCAAAGAATTTTATAACTATTTTATTATTTTCTATTTATGGCTTAACTGCACATACATACGACTATTTGGAAAACTAACAACTTTAAAAAAAAGTATAACCCAAACGGTTATAAGACTCGGTGCTAAAAAAAAAACCTTTGAAAATTATTTGGCAACATTAGAATTTGAGTATAAGATCGTTTGTTACATAACACTATGATGTAGAACCTTCCCCCCTCTCAATAGCGTTACGTGCTTTATGAATAGCCCCTTTCATTAGGAGACTGAAAGTATAAAGGTAGCGTTTAGAGAAATTGTGCCCTCACTTGCACGAAAGGAGAATGAGAAACCATTTAGGAAAAAAATCCCTTCATTACACCAGGCTGGAGCACAAACTCAGACCTTCCCGTCACTAGCAAACCAGACGAGACGACGACTTTACCCTCGCACCCACACTAAATTTGAATATTATTCTTAAACATCATATGGCATAACGTATCATAATATAGCCTACTATCATTTAAAATTGTATAGTTTGATCAAATTAATTTTGAAAATGAAGACGTTCTCCTACCCAACGGTTTGTTTATATTAATATTTAATATATTTAGTATGAATGATTATTTTTATATGGTGCACAGTAAAAATATTGATCTGGTACTGTAAACATCAGTGAATAAATGTGGGTGCAAATCTTTTATTAATGTATTAGTCCATTAGCCTTTCTAGGGATCAATGTAATAGCAAATATGCGGAGTAAAATTTAAAATGAATAATAACCATCTCATAAAAATTCTGCATGAAATGTCATATTTTTCAAATCATTGTCTAAATCAGGCGTTAAATCAGAAGGGCCACATTTAAAAAAAATATGCTCACCATCTTTAGTAAAATTTTTATTTTATTTTTAAATCATTACCACCAAAAATAAAATTAAGCCTATATAAAATGTAAAGAGCTACTATATTTTTCACAGAAATATGAACAGTTTATTTTGCAGTGTAGTGTGGATATTAGACTTTAAAATCTTATGTTGTGAAGTCATTTTCATAAAATGATGGCAAATATATGTCCGTAATCCGTGATATCTCGTGTATTCGTTTTTATTATTAGAGAAAACTTTATGTATTACCCGCTTCAGTGGCTGGATGGTCTATGGCGTCACTATTGTGTCAGACTGGTCTGCTGAAGACGGGGAGATTGGGTTCTGGATCTCGGTTGGGTCGTTGAGGGCTATTTATCTCAAATGGTTTCCCACTTTCCTTCCACGCAAATTTGTTTAAATTATTTATAAAATGCTCCCTTTCTCATCTCTACCCCAAATGATTAGTCATCATGTATGCATATTATCTGAACCAGTTAATATGCGGTGATCAAAATAAATTTGTGCTCACAAACAGTGCACATATCTGGTGTGCAAATTTACCCATTTTTGGGAGTCTATCTCTTATGAGTAAAGAGTAAAAATGTGGTGTACCAACATCATTTTCTATAAAACCCCAGACATTGATCGATTTCCAAATACCTTAGTCTCAAATGGTGTATATCTAAAGTGTAAGTAATAATATGAATGAGACGGCATTGATTGTCGGTTCATCAAAAGATCCGCGGGACTCTCGGAATCATGGATTGGGCTGCAAGTTTCATATGTCTGGCTTAAATAATAATGGATTTCTGGTGCATCAAATCATTTATATAACCTACGGGCATAAATTAATAAAATGAGGAAACGTGTCCTTAAAATCTCTCTTTTTGTATAAGTGTTAGTTAATACACTGACTGCTATCTTCAGTTTATCATGAAAGGTATCAAGCTTAACTTGCTTTATGATGTAGCTTATGAGATTACCATAGTTTAAATAGCCAAGATAAAACTTCTATCTTTGAGGCTGAACAAAGTGCACACATAATATAGGCCTAGCTCCCTAGTTTGGTCTTATGGGTAGGGATGTAGGGGATTGCGAGAAAAGATCAGTGTTTTTGAAGTTTTTATAACAAAGCATATTTTGGCCAAAATAAGTAAAATATTGCTTCATTACAAACATAGAGCTTAAGTATCTTCACATGGTAGTATCAAAAGTTCTTGAATATCTCTCACGGGTGTCCTGTAATTTAATGACAACTTTTTCTCTTCATTTAAAAAGTTTGTGATCTAATGCCGCTATGCTCATGGCAGATATTCAACAACTGTTGATATCACCATGTGAAGAAAATTAATTTTTTTTTGTACTGAAGCAATACTTGATTTATTTTGACCAAAAAAATATTTTGCTATAAAACTGCCAAAACACTGGCCTTTTCTCAAGTTCTCTACATCCCTACCTCAACGGCGCGTTTCAGCGGACGAGCTTGATATTTATATCGTTAATAAAAATTCTCAAAAAAAGAACCTCATTTTTAGGCATTCAAATGACTTTTTTCATTTCGAATGATGCAAACACAATTATCGAAGTTTTAAAATAGAAATACATCTCTGAGTTGAAAGATTATACTATAAGATTAGACTCTAATCTTAAAATAAAATTGTTTATACGTATTTTACTTGCACTTTCTAAAATAAATGATTACATCAGACCACGACTTCAATACTAAATTAAATCTAGAACTTACAAAGCACCCAGCTCCACAGCCATTAATTCATCACTATAAAAGGGAAAATCCACTTTTATCTTGAGATACTTTTTCGCCCATGCTTTAAATCAAACCCGGGATCCCTAGTTGAGTAGTGTGACGCTACTGAGCTAAGTAAGGTTTTATACTTTTTTATTTTAAAATTGAACTTTGTTCGTCCTTTTATATATATAACTCTCAATTTCAGAATTCATGCTCTTCTGCATATTATAATTTACTTTAGTTTAATTGTACTAAAATATTATTTATAAATGTACAAAAAAACAGCCTAATGTTTATTGCAAAATTGTCAAATAAATTACTTAACAACGATAGTAAATAATCCTTGCTCCCCTTTTCCTCAGCTGTGGCAAAGTGGTCTAAACCGTTAAACCAACATTTCACTTGGTCTTCGTTGACAGGAGGTCTGGGGTAGAACAGTTATCGATTGCACGAATTCCCTAAGGGGCCGCATGGTCTTACGCGTTACTCTCGTGTTAGACTAAACTGCCGATGACTGGGAGATTGGGGTTCGAATCTCGGTCGGGTGTAGGCCCTACTGAGGTAGGTTTTCCAAAATGGTTTTCCACTCTTCCTCTAAATACAACCTTCCTCAACCCTAAAGTGATTAGCGTAATTAGTACATAAGCGTTCAACTCGAACGGGTAGTAAGATGTGGTACTTTAAAAAAAAAAGTTCTCGAGCTAAACGTGAAATGTGTAAAATCGTCCTGACTACTCTAAAGCATATCGTGGACCCCCTCATCTCCCCATCATTACAGGTAAAATTAAAAACCTACGCCCGCATTTCTAGTAATTCTACGCATTCTATTTCATATTAATAATGGGGGGGGGGGGAAAGATGTTAAGTTGTGCATTAATGGGGGGGGGATGTTTTTAACAGATCTTGAATAACTAATATTTTGTATATGATTTGAAAATATATATAAAAAACACTTAAAACTCTAGATTAGTTTCGCGGATCCCTTTTTTTACCCCCCTTAGGAGTGTTTGATGAAAGTTGTCTTGAAATTGTTTCTGAAGTTGACACGAATCAGTATTATTTGGATCCATTGTTAATCTATTTCACATTCGGTGTTGATAAATAAGATAGACGGGATTCCATAAGCCCTCCAGCCTCATTTACAAACTGATACAATCCGGCTCTTGGAGTCTCGCTGCTGGTCGCGCCCACTTGCAGATCAATGCACGTGAGTTTGGAACGTGCTCATTATACTCGAGTTTTTTTGTCACGCTATTTTGTAAACGGCTCGAAAATGTCGCGTGCGTTATTTACAAAAGCGATGTGGAGTGGGAGAGTGTTCTACGGGGTGGGGGAGAAAATAGGGAGATAGAACCTATAATCACGTCATATTTACTGTTTGGCAGGAACTGAAATATAAATGAGTCCACCCGCATCGGGTAACCAAGCACTCTGAAAGTTTAGGATCGCATTATTATTGAAGTTAATAACATACATAGTGAAGTAGACGGTGAGGTTGAAGTTAATTTCCCGGCTAGGAGAATTGAAAAGGGGACGGCTTTCTACAGTTGACTTCAATGCTCTCTTCACACTAATGTGAGTGTGCTTCCTATAAGCTACCCTCCTCATCCCTTATCCCTTTTTTTTTTATATTCCTTAGCTTATCGTCTTATTACCGGTTAAGCTTATGAGCATATGTACTAATTACGCCAATGATTTGGGGATGAGGGCGGTCTAATTTTAGAGTTAATGACTGGCATTTGAGTCGAGGGAGAGTGGAAAACAATTTTTTTTGGGGGGGGGATCACCCTCAGTACACCCGACCGGAATTTGAATCCCGATATTCGATCATCGACACAGTCTAATCTACTGTGAGAGTAAGGCCTTATGTTGAGACCATTAGATCACTGAAGCATTTATTTAGGTTGTTAACGAACCTTGTGTTAAAAGGGTATAATAAATGACTATGTGCAAGTGTTCTAGCTTTTAGCAACTTAACATTATTTAACTTAAGTGACCGTTTCGGTGGCCGTGGGGTCTAAGGTGTTACTTTCGCAATAGACTAGACTGCCGATGATGGGAATATTAGGGTTAGAATCCCGGTCGTATCTACCGAGGGTGTTTTTTCCCCAAATGCTTTTCCACTCTTCCTCCACGCAGATCTGGGTATATCTCTAAATTCAACCCTCCTCATTCCTAACGCATTAGTGTAATTAGAATTACTTATTTATTTTTAGCACCATGTCTTACTACCCTTACGGGCTATACGCGCTTATGTACTAACTACTCTAATGGTCTTAGGGATTTATATTTAGAAGAATTGTACCCTCATTTGCGTGGAGGAACTAGTGAGACATGGTTCTAAGGAAATATTTTAGGTAAATAAGATTTGCTATAATATGGGCTTTTTGCAGACTAAGAAGAGAAAAAAACATTGCGTAGAGATAAAGGGGTGCACCACCATGTGGGAGACTACCACGAATATGCCTACACCGGTTAAACGAATACTCCCAAGATAAGCTCCTCCTCACCTAGCCTTGCCAACTAGTCCTAAATGTATTGAATAAATAATTTCCACAATGAACAGACCTGTCACCAACATCATAAAAAGGAAGTATCGCTCTGTTTTACAAGTCGTGCATGGACTAGTTTGGACACAGGTTTCTCTTTGGGCCTAAACAGATAATGAAAAGGGTAATGGCGTCAAAACTGTAGAACGCTCTGCAGGGCATATTAAAACAAAATTAGGTTGAAACCCTGGATTGGTGCTATTTTAGTGAAGCAAATAGATCAATATGCGAAGAGCTCACCCTCGTAAAGATAGGATATTCCAGAATTTTCCATTAATCTTCTTTCTATGAAGACATATAGTAAGCCCGAATCTTTCTTACCAGTAAAAGTGATACGATGCTATGGATTCTTGAAGTGCTTCTCTGAATGAGTGATAATATTTTGGTGCATATTTGTAGAGCTCTTTTCTGGATCATTAATTTACGGGTCCGTTTTTTAAGGGGAGGCATAACTGTTTGAAACGTTGAGACACGCACAATAAAACTTAATAAATAATACTAATTATTCCCTACATATCTTTACTTTTACCATGCAAAGTAAGTATAAATTATTATTCTGCGTATAATTACTTTTACTTTTTAAGCTATAATAATAAATAAATTATTATGATAGTGCAAAATAAAAATACCTTGATACTTATCAAACAAAAATATACTTTCCTTATAACTTCGATTCTAAAAAAGTGTTTTTGTCATGTGTTCCCAGTATCTAGGCTTCCCTTACCTGAATTCTAAATGGTCGTAATCATTTTCTTCAAATTAGTTTTTAATTATCTTGAGCCTAGCTCGTTGCATGAATAATATGAGCATAGACTAATAGAAATGTAGAGTAGTTAACCCAAAGTTTCCAAAACAAACTGCCTAAACGACGTTGCTTATTTGAAAATTTCGAAGTTCTTGCGTTAAGCGGGTTGCATCTTAACTTGACGCACCTAAGCACTCTAATCACCTACTAATTGAGACAATAATGTACGAAATATAAAGAGAGGGAAGATGATGATCAGTTCATTCTGTGAGGCCTCTTGTTTATCTTCTTATCCCCTTTTTCTCTGACGAGTTTACACACTCACTATACTATTTGCGCCTAGACAGCATTGACTTGCAATTAAATATTACCCTTTTCTTGTTAACAATTTTAGATAGACAGATACTTCTACGGAGTTTTTTTACTCTACATCCTCGCAGAAAGATTCTTACTAACTATTTTCCTGAATAAACCAAATATCCTTAGTTGTAGATGATTAAAAAAACACGTTTACAGAAAAAAAATACACTGTTAAGACTATTTTGGATTTATTCAAGAATTAATCGTTTTTGTTTGTTGTTTAGGAAAACATATGAAATTATGAAATTATTTAGTTAACAGTGACATTTCAGGCTGAATGTCTTACTTCTTAGATCTAAGGTGTTGGTAAGAGTAAGAGTTATAGAACCGGAACCTTCCCGTACAAATATGTTCATGTTTGGATAGGGCACAAAATAAGATTTGATTATTAATGAAGATTGTTTTAATGGTTTTCAAGCTTCAAAACTACATTCTCATGAGAAATATCGTAGTGTTAAAATATGTCTCTTCAACTAGGCGGTGCTCCTAAAGTACGTTTATTCGGCTTAAACGACATTTCCCTGCGATAAAACCAACAGTTTTTTTATCGCACATAATTTTAAATGTTTTTAAATAAAACCTCAATAATTTCAGAGTTTTCTAGTTTTTTGTGGTATACATTCGAAGCCTTGAAGTACTTTATAGTTTGGTTACAAGGTTCAGTCAGTCAGTCAAAGCGTGAGATCGATTCAAGGTTTAGATATACACATGGTGGCTACAGACAGGGAAAACAGGGACAACCTGGAAAAGTCAGGGAATTTAACCAAAAATAAGGAAAAGTCGAGGAATTAACAAATTTGTCTGAAATATCCCATCAATTTTGCAACTAAACACTAAAACAAAAGTGAATAATAATAGGCCTACCTAAAAAAAATAAGATTTTAATTTTTTTGAATGTGATTAATAATAAATCAAACAAAATTCATCATCCACCATTAAAACTGGAAAAAAATAGTTAAGGAAAATTGAAAAATGTTGCCTGGAAAACCTGGAAAAGTCAAGGAATTTTGTAAAATGTTTTGTAGCCATCCTGTATACAGTGTAGGGTGTAAACAATTAGATTATTTAGCTAGTGAATAATTACTTTTCAATGAAAGGGTTTTGCCGAAGTCGGGAAGATCGGGGCTCGATCCCGGTCGGGTACACGGAGGTTTGTTTTCCTAAACGGGTTTCCACTCTCCCTCTACACAAATTAGGGTGCATTTCCTTTAAATTAAGCCTTCCAAATCCCTAACCCATTAGCGTAATTAGTACATAGACGTGTAACCTGAACAGGTAGTAAAACATGGTGCTAAAAAAAGGTGTTAATTTTCAAGTTACTAATCGTCTAATTGTTTCGGCCCCACCTTATAATAACAACTTATTTTTGTGTCTGCTTAACGTCCTACTACCCGTTGTAGCTATCTGCATATCTACCCCACCCCACCCCAACCCCCTTATTTTAAGCGTATGGCTTATTTGACCGTGAGAGATGCAGAATCTAGTTAGGTCGCCGTGTGTGTAGACTTTTAGACGCTCTGTGGGAACAGAAAGATGCCTAGGATATACTTTGGAGGGTGTTTACACGTCACACCCGTAATGAGATGATACATGATGATTGTGATTATGGAGGTGTGGAGCCAGTGGAAATCTTAAACCAAGCTTAAGCCTAACCAACCAGATGATGGTGACCGTAGAAACAGTTCCTCTTTCGGAAAAAATACCCGTGGTCTCACTGGAATCGAAACCGGGACCTCTATATAGTAGCCAGGGGTGCTGATCACTACACCAAGAGGCCGGCCACACTTACACTACTGGATTAGGACTGAATAAGGTAGAATTTATGGGAAATATATATATATATGTTGAAGTGTATGGAGATTAAGAAACCATTTATGAAAGAACACACTCACTAAACCGGACTGGGATTCGAGCCCCGATCTCCCCGTCATCTATAGTCCAGTCTATTGTGAAAGTGATGCCTTATACCAGCGATTTTTAACCTTTTTCAACTCACAACACATTGGACAAGGTGCTCTTAATATTGTCAAGGCACACCATCAATTCTTAAGGAGAGATTTTATCACTAAAATAACTAGTATTAAGATTTTGTTTAAAAGTTCACTAGTTAAAATTCTAATACGGTAGGATTTGGCTAATTCGACGTTGGTTAATTCTAAAAATTGAATAATTTGAACCCATCATTATTCTCAATGACATTTCTCTTTAAATCAATGGTAGAAAATAACATTTAATTCGAATTTTAGAAGGAAATATTTGGATAATTTTTTAGAATATGCACTTATTTAAAACCTAACTTAGTGATCATTATTAAACCCCCATATTCCGAGAACGTCAAATAAAGTTGGAGAGCCTATTGATGTATAACAAAATGAGAAATCGAGGAACTATACAAGTGGGTTTCCTAAAATAGAGGATGCGTTGGCTTGACTTTCATCAATTATGATTTAAGTCTGCAATTTTCGTATGCTAATTTTTCCAAGCCTTTATATTTTTTGTTTGAAATGTTATTGTTTTTGTAACTATGTATTTACTAGCCAATAGCCCGTGCTTCGCGTGGGTTTCGTATTTTCGGTAGTTTATTGTCAGTGTTTATATATATATATATATACACACACACACACACACTAGTGTAATACTGATATACTCCATTCACGGTATAAATTACTCTCTGAGAGTTTTTTTTAACAATATCCTACTATATAATAGATTTCTAGTAGGAAAAAGGCCTTTCAGAAAACAATTCCTACTCTGAGCAGACTTTAGACATTATGTTATAGCTGTTATAGTCATTAGCGTTACCCGAGAGACACCACGAGGAGGTGACCAAACATCGTCTCTCTGTCATGTTCGGGTCGGGGAATTTTGATTGGCAGGCCCCCTTTCTTACTGCCAAATCATGATTTGGTTGGAGAATTTTGTTTATCAGACCCCCTTGCTTCCTGTTGTGTTATATTCCCTATGTGGCTGCCTACTTTGAAAGGACTTCCTGGTATACGATGTTAGTCGTCCTTCCCTCATGTGCCAGAACAACCAGGCTCCTCTGTGTGGTCACCCTGGATAATGCTACATAGAGCTGGCCGTGGGAGAAGCAGTCTTCCCTTAAATCAACCCCCATTTACTTCATTGTCTGACCCTGAGCCTTGTTGATAGTCATCGCAAAGCAGACTTTCAGGGGGAACTGGACTCTTTTAAACTCAAAGGGGTAATCCGAAGGAATAAGGAGAATGCGTGTTATAAATGTTGTTTCCCCATAACCACACCCTGTGAAGATAGATGCCTCGATGACGTTGCGATGGAGGACCTTCACTTTGTCTGCTTCCATTGCACCGCTTTGGGGGTTTCAAACTGCGCAACAACATGATGAGCGCGCCAACCTTAAAGATAAAAAGAGTGTGAGGAGGGAGCCCAGGGGGTTTGAGGGTGTGCAAAAACTCTGCCGGGTAGTGGACATCATCCCTCATCTCCACTACTGAATCAACTGACTGATAGGTCATCTCCTCCGATATAAACATGCTGAATGGGAGTTTGTTGATCTCATTTACCTTATCGTTTCTAGGAGTTAGAATTTCCCTCACCCTTAATCATGACATAGGTTTCTATCTTATATTCTTTAGGTCGGGATAAATTATTGTAGTCGTACTGTTCATATCCTTAACTAATTGACACATTCTAGAAGGAAGGTTTATTTTTTCCTCTATCTCCTTCGCCTAGCCGTCTCCCAATTCTAGCAGATTGCATGTAAACTCCTCAGCCATGCTATCACTTTTCAGATTAACTATCATAAATTTCTTTAATGACAGCTTTTGAATTTTCGGCCATAGGTATGATGATTTAAGGCAGGCCTTGACTTCATCGGCTTGGGTCCCATGGGGTACTAATGGCAGGGGTCTGCCTAAAGTCCCCCGCCAGCAAGACAGTAACACCACCCATCAGCTTGTCACGGCTGCAAATATCCTGCAGCGTATGGTTTAGAGCCTCTATCTCCCCCCCCCCCCC
>CABEEJ010001019.1:113929-153363 GCA_901482245.1 Timema douglasi | reverse complement strand
TCCCCCCCCCCCCCCTTATGTGACACAGTACATTCGCCTCATTAGATAAGTTTGCAATCTCGAAGCACCTGGGCTATATTGCTGTTTTTGAAATGTTATATATGGGGGTTTCTGTATGATTCAGTTTGAAGGGGAGTTTGAAGGCAGAATTAACAGTTTTATTCCCCTCCAAAATCGTTGCAGCGATGCCCAATGAAGCAACAGCCATAGCAATTCCCTTGTTACTTCTAACTTTGGCTAGTAACACGTTTATCAAGAATGTTTTTCTTGTACCTCCTTAGGCATCCAAGAACATAATACTGCCGTCTCCACCGCCTATGCTTTTAATAACATTCTTGTAAACCGTCATCTGATTGTCCGTTAGCCTTGGCTCGTTGTCATACACTGTTTTCGACAGAGCATCAACGTCTTAGCTCAATATCCTGATGCAGTCTCGGTTGCCCATGAAACCATCACATCAGCCACTTGTATATCATGTCCAGACCCTGATGGACATCAATATCTGGACAATCCATCTCCATCTGCCCTTTAATGTATTCGGATGCGTATAACCCGAACGGGTAGTAAGACGCGGTGCTAATAATAATAATGTATTCGGTGAAACTGCCCTTGTGCTTCTCCCACAGCAGGATCGGGTCTAAAATCTGGCAGAAAACCAACATTATTGCAAACAGTTCTCTCAATTTGAAAGGAGACTCAGATAAGGATGCTTCTTCCAAAGTTTTGTCCCAGTGACCATCGTCTTCCAACAAAACCAACGCTCTGCAAGCATACTGGAATGTGGGATGGCTGTGACCACTTACTGTTTTGAAGTCTGAGAATGATGTTGGTCCTCGTACCTCGTGGAGTATGAGACACAAATTATAACACTCCAAGTTATTAGGGTGAACCCTGTACACTCTACCTAAAACATTATCCTTCTTCACTCCAGGGTGACTTTGGATGTCCTCCCCTTGCCTCCAGACGCTTAAATGAAAATACAGCAACAACAGCACGATTAACTTCTGGACTTTTTTAGCGTATTTAGCAGCAACTTTAGACATTTGTTTATCACTTATTGTATTCGTAGCTCTGACACGATGGTTTTTCCACCTTATTTCTTTGGAATATTATTGGGACATTGCAATGAAGAAGTATTGGGTTGATTTGGAATAAAGTGGGATAAATATGGCAGCTCTTCAATTGCCTGGTGCACATCAAAGTAACCCCCGGACAGATAACCAGTAAACCTGAGCCTCCTTACATCCTTACCAGGCTCCCCAAAACTTACTAATAAGTTCCTATTCCTGTTCTTCTCAAACCTCCTGGGGTACAACTGTCCTGCCACCTCCAGCTCGCAGGTGGTACCATAGGCGCTAAGCTTCTACATTTCAATACAGTACGTCTCCTTGCTGACCAAGTTGTTCCCCTCATGGTCCATGGTAAACACTTGAAATCTGTCCCAATTCTCAGATATATAGTCTACTATCTGGTATCGCAGCTCATGGTCTAGACTGTCAGTGCCAAACACGGCGTATGATAACGCGTAAAAAAAGACATCCTCCATCACCGTTCATACGCACAACACGTTTAGGCACCTCTATACCATCTACCAAGATATTTTCTATCTCCATTATACAAAATTATAACAAACTGTTAAGTAACCTTAAATCCGAAATCGTACCGCACCACAAAATCTTTATTGCTAACCAAATACGAAACTTCTATATACAAACCAATATATAAAAAAAATTACATTGTAGCAAAAAAATTAATGCACAAACTTTATATAAATTAAACTAAACAATAAACATTATTGAATAAACTTCAATAAAAAAAGCGTATCATATTCCACCAAAGAACATTCATGTAATTAATAATGTACATTTTGAGAAAAAAGAAAAAACACTGCTCACCAAAGATCATGGCAATCAACTCCATGTTTACGATCTTTATTTAAAAATAAATATTTACTTATAGCCAGTAAAATGTTATAAAGTGTTTGTATTAGTTTGGTAAATTTTGAAAACCCCCAACTCCTCTTTCCCAACACACTCTTTTTAGCTATCAGTTTTCTATTACATTGGAAAGTAGTTGTGAATATTCTTGCTAAATTTCACATTTCTACGTCCACAGGTTAAAGAAATATATCTCAACTCGAAAACCCCACCCTCTCCCCGTTTACTCGTTCAGGTAGTTTTTTATTGTTTTTTTTTAACCGTCGAACACTTATTTATTTTATTTTAAGAAGAGAATATTTCCTGAGTTTCACGTTTCTAGATTAAGCAGTTTCAAAGATATAGCGGATTTTCGAAAAACGCACCCCCTCTCCGTTTGTCACGTTTGGTTATTTTTAAAAAAACGTTTAACACACGTTTCTTTGTTTTTTAAGAAGAGTATTTTCCCCGAGTTTCACATTTATAGCTTAAGTGGTTTCATATATATATATACATATACATATATATATATATATATATATATCTCAACTAGAAATAATCCACCTCTTCCCCGTTCACCCGCTTGGGTGATTTTTTCGTAAAACCGTCGAACATGTATTTATGTATTTTTTAAGAAGAATATTTTCCCTTCGTTTCAAGTTTCTATCTTAAATGGTTTCAGAGATATGCGTGCTTATCAATAAAGTTTTTACCCCTGTTTTCACCCCTTAAGACGCTAATATCGAAAATTCGTCGAATACTTCTTTCTTCGATTTTGATAAAGAACCCTACGGCCAAATTTCATGTTTCTAGCTTAAGTGGTTTCGGAAAAAGCTTATATTTTCTACCCCATTTTCACCCCTCTAGGGGTTAAATTTCGCAAAATTCCTTCTTATCGGATGCCTACTGACTGAAAGTGACCTCCCTGCAAAATGTTAGGATTCTAAGTCCAGGGGTTCGTGAGATACGGTGATGAGTGAGTCAATCAGGGCTTTCGTCTTAATATAGATTGTGTATGTATGTTTTATCTAGCATATATAAAATGTGTTTGATTACATGTAGCATATTTTGAGGTGATTGATTTATTTATTGTGTACCAGCTCCCTAGAAACTCATGAAAAGAGTTATTAAAATTTTAAATATTTCGAATTACTTTAGATATATACCTTTGACTTCTAATTAAAAGAGCAATACTGTAATTCTTTTTAAAATAATGTTGATCATGGATTTCAAAATATTTATTTTTACTTTTCAATGTTGTCCTCGCTTTTTCTCGATCTTCTCTTAAACTCCCATGGCACACCGGATGAAAATGCTGTCACCATTCGTCCACCGAAGCGGGTACCATTAACAGTAGATGTTTTTATTTGTAAGAGAACATTTAAAGTACACTTTCATTAACAAACTTTATGGCTACTTTTTTATCCATGAGCTACGCGTAGTAAATTTATATTTCACGCTTAGGTAAACAAGACCTCATTATAATGATTTGTTGGTAAGGCCAAATTCATGCTTCAGTATTTTCTTGATTGAGGAAATATCGACACTAACTTATTTCCAAAAGCTTTTAACTCACATCGGTAGGTACGTGGGTCAAGCTGGTTTAATATGGTTTTCCCACTCCCTTCACTTATTTATATGGGTCCATTTCCTCTAAATTCTACCTTTATCGTTTTTTCCTCACTTGCGTTACTAAACGCGGTATAAAATATGGCGCAAAATAAACAACTTTAGGAGCACATACGTTATATTAAGGAATGTAATATTTTTTTTATCTAAATAAATTCAATTTATTTTAGTGTTAAATAATAATTCCAGTTCAAATTGGTTACTTTGTTATTGTGGTAACACAGTAAAGGCCTGCTAGATCTAATAAGTACCAGTAGATGCAACATGTATGTTTTATAATTTTATTTTTACTTTATCATAGATAGAGTATTGCAATCATGAACATTTTTTGTCTAGAGATTTTGTTGAATGTTTTATGTGCACCAAAAAATATATCTGTTTTTCCAATTTGTAATGCCTGTCTGTGCCTGAAAATACTCCCAAAGCGGATGGTGGATTTCGTTAAGACTTGATATTTATAATTATATGCTACGTATAACCCTAACGGGTAGTAAGACGCGGTGCTAATAATAATATAATTATGTGTGTTCATTCCTCTAGGGACAATCGTGATTTTTTTTAGCACCGTGTCTTACTAACCGTTCGGGCTAAACTCCTTTGTACTAATTACACTAAAATGTTAGGGATTATGAAGGTTAAATTTAGAGGAAGTGTACCTGCATTTGCGTAAAGGGAGAGTGGAAATCCATTTAGGAAAATATAAATAGTACACCTGACTGGGATAGAACCATGATATCTCAGTCTTCGACAGTCTAGCCTGTTGTGAAAGTAGCACCTTAGACCATGCGGCCACCGAAGCGGGTAATTCTAGCTCTTAAATAGCGGGTAGTTGACTGAAGATCGACTTTCGAAATCTCGTATTATTTTGTAGATGGCTTTAACTACTTTGTCTAAACTGGGTATTTGGGGGATGTTTTAAATATAAATAACACTGTATACTTTGTTTTTGTAAAAAAGATCACTTAAGGTAATTTACTGATAAACCATTTTTTTATATTCTGTTACAAATTATAATATATTAAATGAAAAAGTATTTTTTTTTGCAAAGTTTCCGTTGTTGGCCTGTGTTAATGAGGGGAAAGGGAAGAATAGGGGGTCAGCCCGGGGCCTCTTTGGAAAGGAAGTATATTCATTAGCCATAAACTTAAAAGGATACATTATATAGAACTATTAAACACTGAGTAATACAGATTTTTTAAAATTCATTCATTGGAACTAAATGATGTAAACTGTTAAAATTGTACAATATTATAAGTATTATTCATAAAAAATACGTGCCTTACACAGGGGGGGTCCGGGTGTGCCTCAAAAAAAGTGAGAGCGCTTGGCCTCCAAATGCTTTAGAATGGCCCTGCTTATGGCGTGCTTTGATATGTTGGTATCCATTACTCTCACACGCAGATTTACTTGTCATTTCAGAAGAGAAATATAATTTTGGTAGTGATTTATTCATCACTAATATATGTCCCGAAAAATACTTTGGTTCAATTCATTGTGCATTTTTTTTTGCGAGTAAAAGGCTATGTATTCTACATTATACCAATGTATAATGTACATTATACCACTATAAACTGACACTCCGTGAAATATTTCCGATGACGGCTACAAAAATTGAAAAGGTCATTATGACGCAACATGTAATTTAGATGCAAGAAAAATGCTCAATTATATCTCTATAACCTTGGTTTCTCTATTTGGAATTCTCAATGCTCTCACCTGATGTCAAATTCCCCCTCTTTAAACATTCAAGGTTGAGTCTAAAACAAATGGTGAGAACTTTTGGGTGAGACACTTGTTATTTATTTTTCGTCAAAGTATGACTGTATTCTTTTGTTTCCTTGGTTCAGCTTTCAAATAGACCTTCATTCTTCAATGGCATTCACTATCAAAGTGTTAAACCTTAAATTTGTGTTTATCCTTTCACAGTGATGAATTAACTGTCGGGGCCTATATGTTGTGTCTGTTCCAGATTTAAGTTAGTTTATAAGTCGTGTTCTGATAAAATCGTTAAGTACCTCAACTAAATAACATTTTTAATAAAGCTTCTTGATAAAGTGTGTCTGCATATTACGTATATTTACCATTATACTCGGTGCATTAAAAATCTTGAAACGCATTCAAAAATAAACATGTTTGGCGAGTTATATAATTTATATATTATTATTAGCACCGCGTCTTACTACCCGTTCGGGTTATACGCACTCACGCTAATGTGTAATGGTAGGGTGATTGTGAGATGAAATGAAGGACCTACAGTTTAACGTGGAATCCGAACCACGGTGGAGGCCTGGCTTTCCCCACATTCACAAGATGTCTTGTCAGAGGTGAAGGAAGGGTTTGTTAATCAGATAAATCTTTGCCGCGACCGAGGATTGAACCCCGGCCGCCAGCACAGAAGTCTGATACCTTACCCCTAGACCGCCAGCTCACCTATAATTTATATAGTTGACACTAAATGAAAGTAAATAATTGTCACAAATATCTATAAATATCTATGTGGTCTCTCTCTGTCCTTCTATGGCTCTTTATCCCACTTTACGATACTCTAGAGAGCTGAAATTTGGTATGGACGCTAAGGAACATACCATCTTAATCGGGGGCAGGGGGTAGAAATAGGGGGAGTCAGAAACTTGAAAATTATAAGATGGCGGACACAACATACAAATTGAGTCCAATTTGGATGAAATAGGGGGCTTTAAATTTTCTAAACAAAGAAAAATAAGTTATTTGTGTGGTAACCAATTTTAATTATTTTGTTATTAGAAAAACACCTAGATTCCGGTACCACAGACGAAAAAACCCTAAACATAAACAAACGCGATCAAATTGCTCCTTTCGGAGAAAGGCCCAACTCCTAGTGCATAAATACATGTGGTGGCAAAATAATATAAAACGATTATGAGCTGAAAAAATATTCGAACAGTCACGCTTAATATGCTACTTGATAATAAAAATAATATGACACATCCTTTCGTAGCTAAAATAGCACTTATTATTTTGCTTATAAATATATTGTACACCGCATCTTACTACCCGTCTGGGCTATCTGCATATTCACAGTAACAGGGTTGTATTATGAATGTATAATATAGAGTAAATATGTATTCATTTGCGTGGAGGGAGATAAGAAAATAACTTAAGAGGAATAAAAACGTCACTAAATCCAGCCGGGATTTGAACTTCAAGCTCTCTATCCCCATCAAACTATACCGGATGAGACATACGCCTTAGCCCGCGTGCACATCACTGTGGCCTACTTTTATCTCTACGCATCAACTATTTTTACTATTTTCTACCAAAATTTGAACTTTATTCAAGGGGCCTGTCCAAGACCATAAAAAATTATTTTTCTCGGACATATTTTGAGATGTTCATAAAAAAGAGTAGGTATTATTGGTACGACCATGCCTCTATTAATTTATTCTCCTTTGGCTTTGATTATTTACTTATCAAAGGAAAAACTGTTTGAAACACTCAAAATAAAAAAATCTACTGATATGCTAATTACATAGCTATTAGCTTCTACAGTAGCCCTATGGTTTCTTTGGTGCTGACTGACAGCTCACAGCTGACTTCTAACAGTCAACATTTAGGTATATACCTAAATTTTGACTGTCAGGAGTGACAGCTGCTAAACACATGTGTTTACAGATCATATAGGTTGGTCTGGTAGCTTTTCAAAGCAGTCAGCTGTGAGCTGTCAGTCAGAACCAGAGAAGCCATGGGGCGACTGTAGCTAACTTAGCATTTATGAGAAAGATATGAGCATAGTTCATGTTATTTGAATTGAGAATATCAAAATTTATGGGAGAGGAAACGATTCCATGTGAAGACCTTCCTGTTAGGTCAGACGTCTTAACCGTGTGGGCAACACACGGCATTAATATATCATGGCCTTAAAGAAAGAAAATATTATTGATGTAACACAGGATACACACATGGTGTATTAAATTATATCCAAGCAATGTTTTTAAAACGTCCTTGTCTCTATAGTAATATTTTATGTTGTTCTTGCTTTTTAAAATTGTGATTTCTACTAATACAAATTAATGCCAGCCCTTACGATTGTAACAATTTAGCTTAATGGAATAGGTTAAACGTACTGCATTTCTAATTAAATATACGTTTACTAGTATTAGACTTTAATAAGAATGTCAATCCCAGATTTTTTTTAAAATTTTATTTATTTAACGTGCACTTTCTGAACATAATGATAATATGATAAATTGACTTTAAAAACTATCTAGAACAGACGCAACACTCGGCCTTCCCTTAGTTAATTTATCACTGTGAAATGGGGGGAAACCCACATTTCACTAATGATAATTTGTTAAGTTTGCTGGGAATCGAGCCGAGGACCCTTAGCTCATCAGGCAAATTATTCAGAGTATTCAGAGTACGCTAGTTACAGCTTGCTAAGTTCGTGTCTACCACATTATCCAGGTGGCCAACTCTTCTGCTAATTATGCTGTTTGGATGCGTGGTTTGTCTTATCTTTTGACCGATCAACCTAAATTGTATTACATTCTGGCTCTCCAACGTACTCTGTTTAGTTTGCTTTTATTATTCTCAGAGTAAACCTTAATTGTCAGAATCAACCAGTCTGTATGACACGACATGACTGACTTCATTGCCAAATTGGATGAGATGGATATGACTTTCGCAGGGATTAACATAATTGCGTATAAAATGTGATGACTCCTTCATTACTATTCAAAATACCTTTGGCGCCACAGTAAGTACATATTGCATTAAGTTAAAATATTTATTATTAAAAATAAAATAATGTGCTCAACAAATTTACAGAGAGAAAATAAGATTTATCTAGTTTCATCATTTTTATAGTAGACTGAGGAAAGTGCAAATATTGTTCACGAATCTGTAATAATAGACATAAAATTGATTGATTACTTATTATAATCATTACAAATGCAATATTCCTATTCTATATTACAAAAAAGCCTGAATATATAGAAGAATGGTTAGGCCTACTTGTTAAGAGACATGATGTTTGGTATTTATATTTAATTTTACTAATGCTTTTTTTAAACAATTCTATCACATGATTTAATAAACCTTGTCACCTATTTTATAGTTACTATCATATAGAGTTGCTCTTGCATTAAACCTAGATTTTGATAAAATAGAACATGGAAGTGTATCTGGATTAAAAAATTGTTAAACCATGAATCAGCCGCTTTGGTTGAGTAATTTACATTAGCTTATATTTACGAGTTCCTACTTGTAACCAGTGTATAACCAAACTCTAGCGAATAAATAAATTGGTGTATTTAGCTCAATCGCGTGCACGGACTACCTTGGTTAGATCTAAATAAATGGTTTTAGGCTGCGGGCGATTCTGTGCGGTTTGTTAAAGTTAATTTCTAATTTGGTTTATGTTACGTATGTTTGCAGTAAACTTGGACTGGGGCTGGTAAGGCATAATATATTCCCAATTTTGTATTATAAATAGATTGGATCGACCATTGTGAGATGAAGCTAAATGTCCGGTGTTTTCGATTACTTTTTTTGCATTATGGAATATTAAAAAAAAACTTGTTCAATGACTAAATCTTATAGCGATCTAGTAAATGTAGACCTTTTGCTTAAGATAAAAAAAACTATAACAATTTAAATTCAATAAATGATACCAGAATCAGGGCAAATCAGTATCTATATTAATTATGGAATTAAAAATATAGTCAAGTCGTGTATGTTTGGGATATTCTTGAACTATATCTTAAGAGACCCCTTGGCGTACTGTTTGTTGGTCAAATCTATGAAATACAAACTGTTTAGGGTCTACTGGTCCTTTAATATAGCTCTTATTTTGGAACAAGGTATTTTTCATCCAAGCTGCTAGGATTGCAACCATCAATTTAAAGGAAGTCACTCAGCTGAGGGCCAGCGTTTAAGGAGAGTTTAAATCACAGAGAGGTCAGCATATGCCCAATCGACTATCAGATGTAGCTCATATATAGCCTTAATCAATAAATCTGTCCAGCTCTAGTGGAAAGTAATCGTGTAGTTCAGGGTTTAGCAAGTTTCGTCGTTTTGGTAGACATGCAGAGAATACGAGCCCAGCAAAACCACGAAAGTGTTAAACATTTTTTGGGGGTTAATGGGTTTTTATGGTTGGGGATGGACATAAATCTTGACTATCTTATAAAAACAAAGATGTGAGAGCCTTTGTGAGAAATTAGAGACAGTGATTTGGATACCTTTTATTGTTAGAGGTGATGGTTCTGGTAAAATTATGAATGTGTCAATACCACAACAAATTATTTTTTAAATAGATTGCATCTATTTAGAACAAACCAAAAGAGTCCTAAAAAATAAAGCTTATTTTTAAGGAGAATTTTACGTACTGTACATGAATAAAATTATCTTTGAGTCACGGATGATAACCTAAGTTTGGACACAGAACATGTTCTAAAATCTCTGGATGATAGATAACGTAACTTAAATGCAGCTAGTCGATTTTGGGTGCCACCCGGAATAAACTCAAGGTATCTCTTCTTAGTATCGGTTATCCCAAATATATGTTGTTATTTTGAACAGCTTCTTAATCTTTCGGGCTCTTTGCACATTTACACTAATGGAATTGAGATTAGTAAGGTGAAATTTAGATAAACTGTAGAGGCACATGCGTGGAGAGAAAGTGGAAAACCCTTTGGTAAATAAAACTTAGAATACTTGACTGGGATTCGAACCTTGATCTCTGCGTCACAGGCAGCTCAAACCAAACAAGTTGAATCTAAGTCTGTTTTTTAGTTATATCTCTCTCTCTTAAAATCCTCTCTTTTTTTAATGTAGTTTGAGGCTAGATACTTTAACGTACTGATAACTAGTATTGTCATTAAAGCGTAAGAAGAAAAAGATGACACAATAGTGAATGTGTTTTTTACCACTTTATCTGTGACGTAGACCACACGCCGAGTTGTTTACGCCTTGTACATTATTTAACTACTTTAAATAAAGGTAGGTACACATTATGGCGTATTTCATCTGCTAGCATCGCTGCGCACCGTCTCGAAAAATATGATCGATTTAAGTTGTTCCCCATTTACCCACAAAATAATGTTGAACTGGGACAATTCGATGCTTTATGGACAAATGTCCGCCAATGAAATACGTATCGTGCCGACACTATGCGATAAGGACAGGTGTGCTTCAACCTTAATTCTTCCTTCTCTAAGGAACCTCCATGAATCTGTTATTGTAAAGTTGTGGAGAAAGACACTAGTTAAGAACTTGAATACTTAAAAACCACAAACATTGAACAATTTCCATAAAATATTGAAAATTGTGTACTTTGTCATATCGATATTATTTTATAGTTTATATCTAGTAAATTGTGCGATTGCTATTTGAATAAATGATGAGGAGGACGATAACCTATTGGAAATGTGCCTGCATTTGTGTGTCAAGGGGAGGGCGAAACACCAACGCAGAAAGTCCTCCTCACTGCACTAGACCTCTCCGACAGCAAACAGCTGCAATGAGAGTCTTGTCATAAAACCGACCGCTCGGTAACCGCTATTAAATCAGTCTTGTTCGTCAGAATTAAATTCTTAAGTGCTCGTTAGCAGATTTTTCTCAGTTCATCTTTTTGGGCAATAGTATAGAATATAGATCATTGCAGTCCATACCAGCATTATTGTTCTTTGAAACGAAGATTCTAATGTATATTTTGATGAAATATAATTATTTATTTATAAAATATAATATGTTGGTAACTACATCGATTAATCTTTTATGCGATGATTTTTTTAAATAAATAATCGATTCTACAGTAATTAATTACCATAGCAACCCTTATCGGTAGGCATGCGAACTAAACGTAATTTCATCAAGTCTAGTTTACTGGGGAGGAGAAGTGAAGTTTTCACTTTATCTTTACAAAAATGTGAATACATTTTTTCTAAGTTATACCTGTACCGTTAACTTAATTAAATGCGGTTACCACGGAAATTAATTAAGGCGTGCCGGGGGAAAAACAACAACATCGCACCATATATATCTCAAGCCCTACTTCCCCCCAAAATTTTGACTTGTTTTTTAGACAGAAACTTTGAATCTGGGAAATATTGTGTTCAGCGTAGTCCACAGTTAATTATTGTAGAGGGTGACCTGGCGGTCTAGGGGTAAGGTGTCGGACTTCTATGCTTGGGGGCGGGGTTCAATCCTCGGTCCCGGCACAGATTTATATGATTGCCAAACCCTTCCTTCACCTCTGACAAGACGTGTACTAATCACAACTTGTGAATATGTGGAATGCCAGGCCTCCACCGTGGTTCGGATTCCACGTTCAATTGTAGGTCCTCCATTTCATATCACAATCACCCTACCGTTACATATTAGCGTAAGAGCGTAAAACCCGAACTGTTAGTAAGACGTGGTGCTAATAATAATAATTATTATTGTAGATACGTTTTATCCCGTAAAAACTAGAAAAAAGGAATGAAAACTGTCTCACTTTTAGTCAAAAAAAGTATTAATGAGTTTTGGAAATAACTTTATAAGAAAATGATTTGTTTGTTAACATAATGTCGATGCATAAATGAATCGATGAAAAATTTGGACTTAAAAAACTCAAATGCTGAGTTTGATTAAACATACACATTTAAAAAATTGTTTGTATTAATTGAGTAATTTCTATAAAATGAAATAAAAATGCTATCACTTTGTAAATTAAAGTTTTGTGTCTTTTAAAAACGTGTAGCTTGCTTTTGGTAATCTTTTTATAAATTAAATTATTTATGTTATTAGTTATTTTAACTTAAAAAAATTCACCAACTAAATGTTGGCATTTAAATTCGTTTGTTGTTACTAGAACCTATATTGTAAAAATAGAATTCAAGCTGTGTGGTATTGTAAATATTAACTTTCGCTTTCATCCATACCCTTACTGATTAGATTGATAAAATTTCAGTTTCACTCAATTTTTATACACAACAATAATTAAACATGCATTAAAACAAACAATAAGGCTATGTTAACGGACTTTCAAAAAAGGGGGCAAAATCAAATCATCTGTAAATAATGTTGGTTTGGTTAACAGTTAAGTAACATATTATAACATAATATAGTTTACATTGGTATTAAAATATTCACAAATTGTACATATTATGCAGGTAAAGTTGAAAAATTACCTTTCGACTAATACAGCAAGAAAAGTTGAGGAAGTCTTAGGCCTGTTGGTACTCTTAGTATCCTACTATATCACAAAGGTTTTCTTACACCGCCTCCAATCAACAATACACATTCTATTAGAACAGATCAATCCACCTTGCACCACTGCCAGTAAGTATTTGTTTGGACTGGATACATAACTCTCATCCTTCCCCAGCTTAGCCGAGCGTAAACAACTATAGGTAGCACCAGCAGCGACACTACGTCATTTCCTGTGGACCTGGCGTTGAAGACGAGGAGGGAAGGTAATTCCGGCTTGGAACAACGAGAATAGACAATGGTTGTACTTAAATGGCGCTTTAAATTATTGTAGAAAACACTTCTATGTGGATAAAAATTTTAGTAGCAATAATATTTAAATTCAAGAAGCACTTAATTATACAAAGAATTCAGTCAATCTCCATGGTACAACATCGCAAGCGCTTATACCCCTAATATTGTATTTTATTATTTTTATCAGTGAGTCAATGTGAAGTTATTTTCTAGCATAAATGGGGAAAAGATGATTGACCTTGTGGAAACACTTTAAAGATTTGCAGTTACTATATTTTTAATAATTAGCACGTCAAACTGTTTATTTCAAAACATTATTCACTGTTGGAAAAACGGACATTTCCTGGTGCTGAAACGGATTGGAGAAGAAGTCCATTTCAACAAACCAATATAATAGAAAAAGTTGATATAATTAGTGGCATCCAAATACCATAAGTATTGGAAAAATATCGCATAATGGCTTGGTGGAAAATCCCCCTTTTTTATTTTATCACCCCGTCTTACCACCCTCTAGGGCTGTACACACATGTACTAATTACGTTTCTATGATAAGGATGAACAAGGTTGAACTTAGAGGAAGTGTACTTTCATTAGCGAGGTGGGAGGAAGGAAAATAATTTAGGAAAAACCGTTCTAAGTACACTCAAGTGGGATTTGAACCATTATATTCTCGTCATCAGCAGGCTAATCTATTGTGAAAGTGACACCTTAAACCATTCTACTAACCAGCGGGTTATTTATTACATTATTGCCCCCATAGCTAGGCAAGCTGAATAAGCTTCAAAATCGTTTAGTATGGTTTGTGGTTGGGGCTCTAATGCCACGCAGGTATAAAAAATGTTATTTTTTTTCCTAAACAATTCTCCAAACTTCCACGCAATTGCGGCTATATTTTTTCTAAATTCTACCTTCCTCATACCGTACTATATTAGTATATTTAAATTAAGTTCGTATTGCCTGGAAGGCTTGTAAGTTGCGGCACAGCAAAACAACTGTAATTTTCATAAGGTTATTTTCGTGCCTAAAATAATAAATTAGTATTTATTATTTTCGTGCCTAAAATAATAAATTAGTATTTATTGTGCGAAATTAATAGCGAGCTGTACGGAAATGTACCCGATTTTAAAACCAAGTTTATTTATAAGGACTTATTTGCTGTAAAAACTGGGGCTTATCTCGTAGACTTGAACCTATCTGATTAAATCGACGAATTGAAGATATTTTCCTAAAGGGACTTATTACACTTCCTTTAGTATGATATATGTTGTTTTAACTCTCCTCTTTTCTCTCTGTGAGAATATGGGTGTTAGACTTATATTGATTTTATCACAATATCACTCTTTAGTGAGTGTTATTGGTAAGAGCAATTTATTCAAACTTATGTTTGAAAAGCTTGATTTGTTGAGGGTTGGCTGTGGGTGGTTGGAGGTGAAGACAAGGTGAAAACCCTACTGATTAGATACATTTAAATAGAAAAAAAAATCTTAATTTTTGATCTAGTTAGTTGATTAAAACTTTTTTTTTTACTACACATTCAACACGAGAGGTCTTTTTTGTGTGTGCTCCGCGCGTTTTACTACGAATCCAGGCTATTGGCATGCTAATAATGTTTTAGATAAGAGGAAGGTAGAATTTATTGAACGTGTACCCAAATTTTCATGGAGGTAGGTTAAAAAAAACATTTCGTCACCAGGAAATCAGTCACTGGTGCGGTTCACAAGAGTTATTAACAATATTTATTTTGTCACCTTATCTTACAACTCGTTCAGGCTATATGTATATTTAATAATTACTCTAATTTAATAAGGATGAAGAAGGTTGAATTTAAGAAAATGTACCTGCATTTGAGTGGAGGGAGAGTGGAAAACCATATAGAAAAAACCCTCAGTGCACTCGACTGGGACTCGAATCCTGATCTCACTATAATTGGCAGCCTAGTTGATTACGACAGTGACGCCTTAAGCCATGCGGCCACCGAAACAGATGGGAAATAATTAAGCTACATTGTTTGTTAGTTATCGTTTAAACTGTGATGTATTGCTTTATAAATATGAAACTTGAACGTTACTGAGAGGATAAGACACTGTCGGGGAGAGGAATCTAGTGTTGAGTTTCGGTTTCAAACGTGAACAGAATAAACAGTAGCCGACAGTGATAGGCGAGTGGTTATTTCACCAGATTCTTTGACTTACTCTCAGAAGGCCAGAGTTAGATTTCAAATGCCTGCAATGAGGATATTGTTTACCTTTTGTAGTTTCTTATTCTTACTCTAAAATGTTGCTAGCAAAGCTAAATACTATTCACATTCTTTATCCAAGCTCGATTATGTTTGAATTTGTATTATGGGAGCCATTAGTGTCTGTTAAATCGATCACATCCATGTTATTATGTATGAGTATGAGTATGAGTAAAGCTGGCTACAGAATATGCGTGAATTATTCGTAGTTCGTAATTCACGATTTGCTTGTTCGTCTGTATTCGTGTATAGTTAAGGGCTCAGTCGTCAAATATACAAGGTCCTTCAGATATCTGTATAAAAATTATACAGGTTGTAGAGGGTGACGAGCCAAGTATTGCCGCGTAATGAACTTGGGGTAGGCGACGCCAAATGGTGGCGCAACGATACGTCAAAGTTGGCGCTACGTGCGCCTGACGGGTAGACAACTCATCCATCTTCAGCACATAGCATGTGGAGTGTGGTGTAAATTATGATTAATATCAGGCATTGAATTGCCTGACAATCAGGACTGTGGAGTCAGCGTTGGTATAAAAATACCAACTCTATTTTCAAACTAAAAACTTATAATATTATTACAATACATGGTAAATACACATTTTAATTTTATACTTTTTAATTACTTAAGACCAATATATTTTATAATTTGGACTGACTTTATTTAAATATACATTCATAATGCCAAGGAAGATTCCCATGAATAATTTGTGTTGGAGCATTTAGCTGCAATAGATTTGTTATTACTAATTAATATACATTACTCATTTATGAAGGAGTCCAAATTGGACAGTAGAAAAATAGAGGCGTCTGAGTTGAAGTGTTGGTGTACCGACTCCTCAGCCCTGCTGATAACAAGTACCTATAAGGAATTGCTGAATCAAGGGAGGGGGTGGTGGTGATGCCTCTCTCGGTTTACGTGCCGTGCGGAATGTGTTACCTAACCCAAGATGTATATAGCGCCAACTTTGACGTCGCTGACCCCAATTTTTATTGCTTGGAAGTACTCGTCTTGTCATCCCCTAAAACCGCTATAATTTTCTTACTCACACGGTGCTACGAATGACTACGAGCACGATGAATACTGAATCGGGAACCAAGAATACACGCGTAGTATGTATCCAGCCTAAGATTCATCCCGATCATAGGTAAACATATGTCCGTCAACGGTTAAAAGCTTCATCATATTTACTCTACAAATACATTTAGGTCAATTACAGTGTCCAATTGGCAGTGTTAAATATTTAACGAAGACAATTATTTGTCTAATAACTATTATAAACCAATACACACTTTATAATACTAAGATTTCTCTCTAATTGTAAGATATTCTAGACATAAAAATCTGACAGTTCGTAATTGAAAGCATTTTACAACGTTTAAAAGTTGAGGTTAAGGAAGGTAGAATATTTATTTATTTAAAATATATTTTGTTAATTCTTAGTTAAATATGTTCTTAACTTTAAAATTGAAATCTGGGAGCATAAAATATATGGAGAATAGAGCCATTAAGAGATTAAATAATTCTGCATTAACGGAGTTTTAATTCTAAAGGCCTAAATAATAGTTTTATAACAATTCAAGAGATTAATATTTTGAAACAGATAATTCCGTTCACAAGGGCGCACTTCATTTTTTCTCGATATAGTTGAAAAATGATTATTGTAGTGTACATGGTAATCGAACCCAGACCCTGTACTTGGCGCAACAAAGCTTCACCAGTGAGCTACCTACTCAGTATTTGTACAATGCTAAGAAGTACTGATCAGTCATACTTTAAAGCAGAGTTGGTGAAAGACGTGTAGCAGATCATAGCTCCTTAATAGCTGCAATGTCATATTATAGACCATAATTATTTACTACAAATTATATTCAAGAAACCATTAAAAATTAATACAAATTGTTCAAACGGCAGCATAAATCTACCCTGTATCAACGGTGGAGTATGTTTCGGACTGTTATTAAATGGCCGACGAATTTACACATCTATTACCGACCAACCCTTAAAATATTAACAATAAGTGACAGGATTATCCCTAGATAGCTCAGTGGTATGATATTGACGTGCTAAGTTGGAGGTTCCAGATTTCAAAATAATGTTCAAATAAGTTAATTATTATTTAAGTTCAATAACATAATATAGGTTTGAAGTCATTTCACCAACTTATTAGTGGTTTGGCCTTTCTGAATTTCTTCGTAAAAGCGTTTCATTGCCTTGGAATGCTTATTCCTTTTGCCTTTTATACATCTTCTGCCATCTTTAAACTTTTGTGGGGCCTTTTATTTAAATAATAAAAATGTTATTTCCACTATTATTACACCTCAAACATCCCTAAATACACCAGATGCAATTACATTCAGCCTCAGTGAATAGAATTCTTTAATCAATGTCGCACTTGCCGAACTGACTTGAAAACGGTGGAGAGCCAGGTGACAATCCCTAAAGAGAGATGGTGATGGGTGACAAGCTTTACAAACATGCCGAAACCACTGGCGACCGATTCATGGTTTCAAGGACAGACAGCTAGTGACTTGGAGTGAGAAGGGATGAGTTGTCTGCTCTACTCTGACCAGGCCGTTCTGTTTCGGCTATTGCGGTGTATTATCAGATATATTTTCAAAATCCTGAAGCAAAATATGAAGCACCTCAGCCCTTATCAGTTTTTACGAGTTTCAGATCGAATATTAATGTGAATGAAGTACCATTATAAAGTTAAAATAAGCTGGCATTAATTGATTTGCTTCCCCCATTTATTATACATGTTTGATTATACAAAATAATTAATTGAATATTATATTTATTTGGAAAATGTTGACGCAATTAATTGAAGGTTCATTAAAATAGTATATATCTAAATTGATAAATCTCCTTAATTACTTTTAACATTCCAAATATGAACTCTTTGCAACAATTGGTTTTTCTAAAAATTATTGCATTATATTTCAAAATTTAACTCTCTAAGTAAACACTGTGCTTAAAATATAAATTTAATTTATATTTAATATACTGATTCAAGTTTGGTTTTAGAAGACCTACTTATATATATATATATATATAATTACTATATATATATATATATATATAATTACTATATTATTAATTTTGGGTCATACACCCTTAAAACAAAATCCTAAATGGTATCAATACCGATTTTTCTACAACCATTAACATATAATAAAAATCCTTAATGGATACTATTCAGATTAAATACTTTTCAGCTCCCCCATTGAATTAAGCACGTCACTCTTTTTAAATGCTGACGTTGGACAAACATTTACCTTGGTGGGTCCATACGTTTCCATAGAAATGAAGTAATATTTTACCCGCTTCAGTGGCTGCACGGTCTAAGGCGTCACTCTCACGAAAGACTGGACTGCAGATGTTGGGGAGATAAGGGTTAGAATATTGGTCGAATGTTCTATGTTAGGAGTTTCCTAAATAGTTTTCCACTTTATCTTTATGCTAATGCGGGTACACTTCCTCTAATTTCGAACGTTTCATCCCTAATCATTGGAATAATTAGTACAAGGTTTATAACCCGAACGGGTGTAAGATGCAGTGATAAAAAAGAAGAAAAAAATTATGATACTTGTCTCCATACTGTTTGGACTATGATATTTACACTTTCTACATTCGATTTTAGCTATAAAATATGGAACATTTCCATTCTATTTGGGCTACACAAGATGAAACTTTCTCCTTGCTCTTTGGCGATAAAATATTAATATCACGCTGTTTAAGCCATACTTTATTAAACTTTCATCTCATTAGAACTATTAAATATGAAATTGTCTTCCTATTATTTTGGATATTGATTATTAAATTGTCTTCCTGTTATTTTGAATATTGAATATGCAAATGTCCCTGTTATTAGAGCTATTGAAAATGGGTCTTCCTGTTATTAGAACTATTGAAATGCAAGTATCTTCCTGGTATTGGAGTTATTGATTAGGCCAGTGTCTTTCTCTTATTTGGAATGTCGGGTATGAAGTGCTAGCAAAACAATCGCGCACCAACTCGTGGGAAACCTGGACCGGTAGGCATGTGAACAAAGGCGGCAGTCAGTTATTGTCTGGCTTCCCGGTGACGGTAAAGTCGGCGGTTGAGTTCCGGCCTCACGTTCCGAGATGGTTTCCCATACATGATTTCCAACACACTACGGAAATGCGGATAAGCTTTAATTTGGATTCTGCCCTATTAATTTCAATATATGGTTGGCTTGGATAGGAAAGTCAAAACTATTGGCCTATTAGTGCCTTATTTGTTAACTATAGTAGGTAATCACTAATGATTTTGGAGCAAGTCTAGAGAAATGATTCCAGCAAACAGAAGTGTGGTAGAGGAGGGGATCCTGTTTCTATAGTGTATTGATATTAAAGGGAGTAAGCTCGAAGCCTCAATGCCATGAAAAGCTATAAAACATTTAAAATAAGCCCCAACATCTAATAATGCTCCCTTATAATTATTATTTTTGATGATTTTTTTTTTTTCAAATGCAAAGAATAAATTATGAATATAACAAAAATATATTAGGTACCCTCTCCGGTGGCAGCATGGTTTAAGGCACTGGTGTCGCAATATACTTTAGTACCGAAGACTGGGAGATTGGGGTCGATCCCGGTTGGGTGCACTGAAAGTATTTTTTTTCTAAATAGTTTGCCACTATCCCTTCACGCAAATTCGGGTGCACTTTTAAATTAAACCTTTCTAATTCCTAGCACATTAGTTTAATTAGTTCATAGGCGTATAACCCGAGCCGTGTAAGAGAAAGAAAAAAAATATTACTTAAAAACAGCATTAGCATGTTACCATCCAAGTATACCCTATGTGTGTGAATAAGTATTATAAAATCATAAAACTTATCAAAAATATCGGCCGGATCACAGCTTACTTTGAATAAAGTAAAGGCTAAGAAATAATAAAAGTGAATAGAAAATAATAAAATATTGTAGAGATGACCGCCCCAATAATGTATTCTATTACAAAGTAAACTGGTGGTTGGTCTCTTCCACTTAACTGGAGACTTTTTACTAAAAAAACAATCTTCCTACCATCCTCATACCAGATGAGTTCTGCTACAGTTAGAATGTAATTAGACATTCTCCATTTTTTTCTATTCTTGTAAAGTGAATTCCAAAAATTGAATAATTGGTATAATTATAAAGTATCAATTCAAATTTACGTTATGAGATGTAGGTGTATACAGTAAGATAATACAAGCATATCTATACATTCGCAATCTTGAAAATATTGTGCGAAGTAACACTTTCACATAAAACTTATTTTTTCTGATCAAAAACAAAATAGAAATGCCATTAAGACACTGATATGTTTAACGATGTGCGAGTATTAAAAATAAAAAAATATCCTATTTAAAATGTTTAATTTATCATCCAGTTAGGATATTTTAATTTTCCGCTAAAAAATATTACTTTCAGCAAAAAATATTTGTTTTGACATGATAAAAAACTTAGAGATATTTACTTTTAATTGTGGTTTTAATTGAAACAGCTGGACCGATCTCCATGAGCATACCCTGGGACGATATGCGTGATAACGATTGGGAGTGGTGTTTTTCTGGTCCATGACTAAATCACATTTAATTTTATCTCATTCCTGAAACCGGTCAGGGATGACACAAGTGTTTACTATTCTTCGAAATTTGATTAGAGGGTAGGATCATAGTGTAATAAGTTAAGGTAAAATTGCTTACGTCCTTTTAAGGTCATCGGAGTGGCAATTAAGATTATCATAAATGACTGTTATCGGAGGATTGTTATATCCGGATTTCCGATATTTTAGTTACTTATTAAATATTTCAGCAATATATACAAAATAATACACTGTAAATATGTATTAATATATTTTCTTGAAGCTGGAATAGTCTGTAGAAATAAATTACTTGGGTTTTGGGTTCATTTTGTACTCAAATATCAATAAACCTTGAAACAGTTAAGGTGAGGTGGAAGGGAAGGCGAGTTCAGGACACTATTTTTGCAAGTTTTATAGCAAAACTGTTTTGGATAAAATAAATAAAAAAAATTATTTCAGTACAAATATACAGTAGTTTAATTTTCTTTACGTAGTCATATCAACATTTGTATAATATCTGTCATGAGCATGGCGGCATTATATGACAAACTTTTTAAATGAAGAGAAAAAGTTGTCATTAAATTCCAGTACACCTTTAATAAATAATCAAAATAGCTATAGGCCTACTCGTTTCTACTGGAGAATTTTTTGAATTATTTTGACCAAAAAATTGTCTTTATAAAAAATTGCAAAATTACTGTCCTTAACTCGCTTTCTCTTCCACCCCACATTAATTAGTGTGTGCGTTGTATATAATCAGAAAATTCCCAAATAGGCATCCTTTTTATTTTAACAAATAGCTACAAAATCTTATGATAGTAAAGAAACCAATAAACATATTTTATTGTATTTATTAAGGCCCTAATGACCTCGATGTGTCGATGGGCCTCTAAACCATAATAATAATAATAATATTGTATTTATTTATAACTTATAATTAACAAATTGTTGGCGTACAGCCCAACCGGATAGTAAGACGTTGTGCTAAACAAACTGTTACAAACATCTTACGAGTACAATATAAGTATTGACTTTAGATGAGTTTGAAATAACTATTTTCCTCATCAAAGTCTTTTAAAACCTTCTCTTGTTCGTTCGTATCAACAACATTCTCCTAATTTAAATAATGTAAATTGCTTTCATTTGTGAACTTCAATCATTGAGAAAAGCACTCACAGCTTTGAGTATCGCAAATTAAATAGCAAGTATATCCATAGGAATTATTACATTTACAGATAGATAAACTTGAACTTTTGCAAGAAAAACAGCTAGGTGTGAACCGGATGACACATTTTCAGTGATGCATAAGAACACATTTTAAAGAACTTTTTTCAACTATAGACTTGAAGTGAGGTTGAGAATTTTCATCAAGATGAACGCAAATCAGAGACCCAGCAAGATAGCGGTACTGAAAGCTGATTTATAATGCTGCTTAAAGTACACAAAATTATAGTATTTTAGACAAGACATCTTGTGAATGTGAGGAATGCCAGGCCTCCGCCGTGGTTTGGATTCCACGTTAAACTGTAGGTCCTTCATTTCATCTCACAATCACCATACCATGCGCATTAGCGTAAGTGCGTATAACCCGAGCGGGTAGTAAGACGCGGTGCTAATAATAATAATATAGTATTTTATCTTCAAGGTAGTATTTATAAGTTAAAATATAAACTACCACCATTATTTTATTGTTGTAGCTTAAATATACTCAACACAAATGTGCACAAAGGTTTTTAATAATTCGTTGTATCTTTATTTATCACTTTAGAAGTTTCATTTGATAGGCCATAAATTGGTGACATTAGAAACTATTTCGAGGATTAATGAGATCTATTGGCACTGAAACTTGCACATTAATAAATAAGAAACTCAAAGAAAAACAAAACATGACCTATGTGTAAAGACAACATGAATAATTAAGTATTCATTTCAGTTATGGATCCCTGTTCAATATCTATTGATTTCAGACATTTGATTTTTGCTTTATCGCTATCTTACAAATAGAGAAAGTATTGTGATCTTAAAAAAATCTAACTCGAGATTTTGATGAATCTCGACGTTTCATGCATGACCCACCGACTCCGAAAAAGTGGCTTTTAAATTTCCGTCTGTCCGTCTTTACCTTCGACTAGAGCCTAAACTATTTTACCGATCGGGCTAAAACTTGGTATCTTGGGTTGTCATAGGCTTTCCCCGATGCGTTTTTGGAATTGGATATCTAACCCTAAAATTAAGGGTAGTTTACTGAAGCGTAAAAAGAGAAAAATTCGATCTACTTACAATCGGCTTTAACAATTTTGATTAAATCTTATTTCAAAACATTTATAAATATTCCAAGAAAAATGGTTACCCTCAATACTTCGACAAAATGACTTTAAGGGCTCCGGTCTGATGGGTAAATTATCATTTTGTATCATATCTTCGTATTTCTTTGAGATATGAAATTACTAATCATTACAAATATTTAGGTCTATTTATAATACAAATATTTTATTCGAAGCATAATTTTATAAAACCAATAACTTTCAAGCTATACGCAAATATATATATCTTAAGTTTTCGAACACTAAAGGTAAAGAAAGTATTGCGACCGTAACAATTTTTTGACGTGAAACGTAATCCTAAAAAGTTGTTTTTGCAATGCCGTGTGTCTGTTTAGACTTAAAATTAAGATTAGTTTAATAAAGAGCGTAAAGAGAAAAATCTATTTCCTGCAAATCAGCTCTAACCTAGTTTGATCTAGCTGTTGATTAAGATTAAAAATAAACTGGCTAATTTCATTTTCCCATGAAAATGACTTTTATGGTACTTTATAGAAGCGAAAATTTTCGTATCGCCGCAACTATTTGAGATACCAAATAACTCATTGCAAAATTGTAGTACTTTTAAAAATTAAAAACTTATATATGAAATATATTTTTATAAAACCAACAGTTTCTGAGATATTGGCAAATATATTAATACAATTTTATGAGCCTTAGTTTTAAAGAGATACTACTTAAGTTTTAACGATTTAATTCTCCAACGCCACAGAGTAATTAAATATAAACTTTTTGAGAAACTTATTTATGTTATTTTTCCTTAAACCTCTTAAGAGAAATGTTTGTACAACAATGATCTACCCACATTTTATACTCAATATTTTTTTTTATTTAGCGCGGCGTATTACTACCCGTTCGGGTTATACGCTTAAGTATTAATTACGCTAATGGATTAGGAATTGAGAAGGTTGAATTTAGAGGAAGTGAACCCGCATTGGCGTGGAAGGAGAGTGGAAACCCATTTAGGGTAAAAATCTCAAGTTCACACAACCGAGATTCGAACCTCAATCTCCCCACCCTCGGCAGTCGAGCTCAACACGATTAGCTCGTTAGCTAACTACGCCACCGAGGCGGGTTGACCCAATAGTCAATATTTAAATTTTTGTATAGGTCAAAATGGTCATAAATGAGGAATTTATTAGCAATGCGATGACATGAAGATGTGCAACACCTAATAAAATATCGAAAATTTTAACTGAAAGTAGAAATTTTAATACGATGTGTTAACCCTTATGGACCCAATATTTATCTTTTTTTTTATCGGTTCAAACATACAAATGAGGACATAATTATTTAAAAATAAGATTATAAAACTTAAAACTGGGACTCATAAATGTTTTACATAGGTATAGTGCAATGTATGCTTGTGTTTGATAGTGTATATTATTTAGTTTCACATATATTACGAGTTTTAAGTAAATATCTCAATTTTTAAACAATAGAGCGAGAAAGTCCATGTGGAGTTTCGTACCTTTTATTTTAAGTTATTTTAATTCACAGATCGAAAACGGGAATATATTGTTTGTATCCTGAAATTATAAAAAATAGTTATACTATTTTCCTTCTATTCTTCTATGCATTAATACTAGTTGGGACATCAAAGATGTTGTTCTGGATGTCCAGGGTAGAAGAAGAACCATGCAAGTGTAAAATAGAGATTGTCTAGTGGATCATAAATAGGGGTCGAATGTTTATGACCTTAAGAATCGCGAAATAGGCATGCAAATATGCCCTTAAAAATACCAATATATGACCTAAAAATCAACAAATATGCCCTAAAATGTATGTTAGTGATAGTGAATATTATTAAAAATATGCCTCCAATCAAGGAAGTAACTTGCAGTAAAAGAAGTTAGCCGACACATATTTAATTACTGATCTGCCAAGCTCAGAACTAATTCACAGAAACATAATAAGATAACTAGGAGAGCCTTTCTACACTTATAATATTATATAGAGGAAAGATTTTATTTTTAATTTTTTTGTTTGTAATGGATAAACTAAACTACTGGACCAATTTTAAAAATTCTTTCACCAATATAAAGCTACATACATTATCAGAGAGTATCATGAGCTATATTTTATTTTGAAAATTTAATTTATTCCTCATAAAAATGTCAATAGTTTTACACAAGGTATACAAAATTGCCTAAAAATATGCTTTCTCCGCGTGCGCTGCAAAACTATTGGTATTACATAAAAAATACTATACATATTGAACGTTCTCACTAATGTGAACAAAAAAGTCCGCGAGACAATATATGTAATTATTATAGTTATGTTACAATAAACGTTTTTTGTTGAACTTAGTCAACTAAAACACGGATTCGAGCAAAAAGTGATTATATCCGTATCATGATATGAATCCTTATCCAAATCAATTATTTAATCAAAACCTTCATCTCCCCGTCATCGGCAGTCCAGTCTACTGCAAGAGCGTCGTGTTAGACCACGCAACCACTGAAGCGGGTGTGATGGGTAGCTAGTACGATATAAAATTCGAAGCACGAGAGATATTAGAAATATGAGTTATTTGCGCACATTAATTTTAATTGAAATATTACTTTATGCTCCCCAAATGGTGGAAATATGACTTAAAATTGAAAATATCTCAAAATATGCACTTTAATGCAAAGTAAAATATGTGTATTTGGAGTCAGACTAGCATAAAACATGTTTGTAGTTCATTACGCATTAAATTCGAGGTGAAACTAAAAATATATGTCATAAACATCAGAATCCAAATCATAATTGACTTAGGCGATAGCGTAATTTTATCAGATTATAGAGATTACTCGTTCAGTATTGAATAAATGTACTACCCAGGGTATGAGAGGGGGTAGTCCTTCCCTTGTATAATAATTCTTGTTGATTCAATATTTAAATCAATTATTGCATCAATCAAAGATCAAACTTTGCAAACTGACCAAGGGGTGAAACTTTAAACTACAAGGCCACATCTAAAATTATTTCCGTATATTTTCTTAATTATAAAAATACAAAGAGTGGGTCCTAACACATTTGTATTCTAAAAATATGATTTAAGTATTATTTAAATACTTTGGTCTGCATAATAACCACATAATCACATCCACGAAATCGCAAGGGAGTTCTATATTCCATACGGCACAGGTTCGACATTATTTAAAATATGTTATGCTCCAGAAAAATGTCTGCTTTTTGGGTAGCTAAAATGCTGACAGACCGGAACAAAAGGGTGGATATGATAAGAGGTTTGAAAAATTTGCAGCGCTATCAGAACAAAGGCGATGATTTCTTTGCTCGCATTCCAACAGATGACAAGTCTCTTTGAAAGCCCTTTCTGCCCTCCATTAACAGGCATTTTATTCACAGAGACCTCACCCCTGAGTAAAAGCAGCCAAGCATGGTGTGAAAACACACGGCTCCCCACCTCCAAAAAGGTTCCTTGTTAAACAGTCTGCACCGGAGGTTCTGCTTACAGTTTTTCGGGGTCGCCCAGGCCCTAATCTTCTGTTTTTTCCTTCCCCCTTATTCCACAATCAACGCCACTTCATACCGTAGAGTCCTTTTTCTTCTACGTGCTGATGATATTCGTCGAAAGCTTTTGTGACATGCAATAGAAAATGAGATTTTATTGCACGAAAACGCTCGACTATATACTGCAAACACCAAGGTTGGCCAATTTTACAGCGTCCTCCCTACAGCCCCAGTGAGTTAGGGGACGGCCAGACTGGGCGAGTGACTAAAATATAAAATAGTACACATTGGTTGTAATGAGAGGTGGCCAGACTGGAGCGACTGAGCGTGCGCACTCGAAAGATAAAACTGGTTCTATTTTTTGTATGTTGGTTCATTGAGTGCTAGGAAAATTTCTCATTTTGACATTTTTACTACTATCGATAGGTTTAGCACATTTGCTACTGTCTAATTTAATGGGTAAGAGCATAAACCATACCTATGCATATATTTAAAACTGATATGTTAAAATACTTCAATATTATAATCAAAGTAGGACTTTACAAATAAGAATCACTATTAGCGTAAAGAGAGGATGTGAAAACCACCACTTTAAATTACTTGTCAAAAACCACTCTCAGTTCACTGAGCCAAGATTCTAACCTTTGCTTCCTCGTCAACAACTATCGAGAGCTATCTGCTAACCACGCGTACCGCGTACGCCAGTTTGGCCGCCCAGTCGCTCACACGCTTGTCAGTCTGGCCGAACCCTTACATCTGATCAGGCCACATAATAAGTTCACACATGACAATCTTAAGTGTGTGTGGTTATTGATGGATATGTGACCTGTAAACAGAGTTCCAAACAAATATCATAAACAAACTGATAAGCCGTTGGGATAAATGCCTCATTAGTGTGGCGGTTATGTAGAAAATTAGTCAATCATCACTTTAACCATCAATAAAAAAATGTACTACTCCTTTTAATTTTTTTAATCTAAAATAGACACATTCTGCCCTCGTATATATTCATTGTGTTAGCCTAGTACTACTAGCATACTAAAAATATATATTTTAGTATTTGATAAGAAAAACAAATCTGTGTCAATCTAGAAGCAGATGTAACTTGCTTTGCGGATTGATAAATTTTTATTAAAAGGCAAAGATTTTTAAATGTATTCAAAATAGATTAAATTAGTATCCATTGGAACATAAACATGGTAAGTAGAGCCTCTTTAAAACAAATAGTTGGCAGTTAATTGAAATGGTCCTTGTTTTGATTTGAGGCTTTCCTCATTTTTACTCAATACCAGACCTGTGAAATATGTCCGAATTCAACACTGCTCGTTTTTACCATGGGATGAGAGTTTGTGGCGAGTGAAAAGGACATTGAAGAAATACGAGTATATAAAAGGGATGACCACACACATTTCCTCTTATATAACTAAAAATTAACTAGCTATACTTTCAGAGGCTAGCTCTGTGTAACTTAGTAGCCAGATTATTAACATTGAAAACATATTGACATCGAATGTTTGTGTAGTTGGTTAAGGAATGCTAATCTGAAGTGGTCAGAGCATGAAAAAGACACGTTCGTTCACATTCATCCCACAAATGTAAATGTTAAGAAAGATATTTGCCATAAAATCGTATACTTAGTGAAGCTTTTTGATCTCGTTGTTCCAAGGTATTTTTGTGAAGGCCACCGTAGCGCTAATGAGAGCACGATTACTGCTGACTTCGACATGACTCACTTCCTCGCGTCATGCTTCCAAACCACTAGTTGCTGAAGGGGGGGGGGGGCGCGAGGAAAATACATGAAAATTCTAAACATCTTGTACCAGTGAGTGCTTTAAATAAAAAAGTAAATAAATATACCAAAACAAAGGTTTTTGATATTTCAAAGAACTTATAGACAAAAATATACTTAAGGCCAGTTTCATAGTCAAATTTAGTACGCCTCAAGTACGGCGCTACACTAAGTTCATGACGACACCTACCTAAACCAGAATGGAATGGGCCAGTTTCCTATGCGAGAACGGCCCATTCCATTCGAGTTTAGGTAGGTGTCGTCATGTACTTAGTGTAGCGCCGTACTTGAGGCGTACTAAATTTGACTATGAAACTGGCCCATAAACTATATTCTTGAACTATTAGCGCTTTTATTAAAACTTGTGATATTGTTTAGTGTCATTAGCTAAAATAAATATTTATTTTACAACGGCTTATTTGCATTTTCGGTAGTTTTTCTACTATCAAAAAATCTATTCAATTTGGTTCATTGTGTACACATTTATTACCACCACAAAGTATATTCTGGAACAATATCCAAATATAATGTCACAAGGGTGTTATTTAATTTTCTATTATAAATAATAGTTTCAGTATTATAATTGAATTAAATATTTTCTATTAAAATAAAACATAATATGTTCCGACGAATTCACATTGCACGTATTTGGTTTGCAAATTCAACCATTTTTGGGGATTTATCCATGTTCAAGAAAGTGTTTCGATTTGACACACCAACCTTACACGCTAGAATTCCCCAAAACTATTATGCTGAATTCCCAAGTATAACATTATAAAATAATGTATATTATTTACGTTTATAAAACTAATAGGTTTGCATTGAATTTTGGTTCATCATAAGGACCGAAGACTTTACAAAATATTGGATAGGGCCGCGAGTTTGACATGCCTGCATTAGTTAATAACTCACAATAAATACATAGCAAAAAGTGCTACTCAGAAAGAAACCTTCTTCAAATAGCTTCTACAGTCATGTTGGGCTTCAAATTTACAAGCGTAGGGCCCCTGGAACCTCACTCTTAACTAAACCACTATATCAATACCACTAAAATCATTGTCAAGTTAGGCATCTTACTATAATTATAATTATTATTATTATTATTATTATTAGCATCGCGTCTTACTACCCGTTCGGGTTATACGCACTCACGCTAATGTGTAATGGTAGGGTGATTGTGAGATGAAATGAAGGACCTACAGTTTAACGTGGAATCCGAACCACGGTGGAGGCCTGGCATTCCCCACATTCACAAGATGTCTTGTCAGAGGTGAAGGAAGGGTTTGGTAATCAGATAAATCTTTGCCGGGACCGAGGATTGAACCCCGGCCGCCAGCATAGAAGTCTGACACCTTACCCCTAGACCGCCAGGTCACCTTACTATAATTATAACCCACCTAAATTGATAGTGAAAATATTAAGGTTCTACAAAGTTGGGTCTATCAATCGAAACTAGTGCGATTTTAATCATGTTTTTATCACTAGTTTTATCTAAAGATTTTGTTTTCAATTTTACTCGCTGCATGGTCACTCTCGTCTTAGACTGGACTGCCGATGACAGAGAGATTGAGGTTCTAATCCCTGTTGGGTGTACTGAGGGTGGTTTACCCTAAATTGATACAAGTTATTGGCATCCATGCAAATGCGGGTACACTTCCTCTAAATTCGACCTTCCTCCTCCCTAGCACAATATAGTAATTAATACGTATGCGTATAGCCCAAATGGGTAGTTAGGTGAATTTTTTTTTCGTCATGTACAACTAAAGAATTATTTTTAAACTAGTTCGTGGGCGTATTTTAAATTTAGCGTCACTAGCCCGCCGTTGGTAACACTGGCCACAAATAAATGTTCCTCGAGGTGGCGGCCATTTGAAGGACGTTATTTCTTTACGCATCAGTCACAAATAGCTCCCGTGACGATACCTGTTGTTGCCGTTCTCCTTGAGAAAAATTAAGGGGGCGGTCGCCCACGGAATAGAGAGTGTTTAAGCTAATATTTTCATTTGAACGATTGTAACAATTTCCCGACATCAGAAATGCCAATTGTTAAAAAAAAAAACTTTTATGGTACTTAGTTATCCCAATATAAAGAAATTGTTCTCTTATAAAGCTCATTTCGTCGTTTACTATTCAAGCTCTATCATTCTAAGACAAAGTTTTGTATTTTATTTGTCAAGAAAATCTTAGTTATGTGAAAATTTCACTTTTAAGAGAATTTAGTGTGATGATGTAGTTCTCAATATTTCTTCTGATAAATTGTAATTTCAAATAAATTAAGGAACATTCACCACACATGACCGTTTTAAATAATGTTGCTTATTGTTAAACGACCTTAAAAAGCTATCAGAATAATTTAATTTAAAAAAATTGTAGAGATTTCTAACAAAACCTTTTATCTCGATATTTTAAAATCTGCTTCGGTGGCCGCATGATTTAAGGCGCTACTCTCGCAGTAGACTAGACTGCTGATGATGGGAAGATTAAGGTTCGAACCTTGATCGGGTGTATTGAGGGGGGTTCATAAATGGTTTTCCACTCTACCTCCACGCAAATATAGGCACATTTCCTCTAAATACAACCTTCCTAATCCCTAAAAACATTAGCATAATTAGTAAATAAGCTTAAAACCCAAACACAATGACACAAGTTGATGTTTAACGTACTTATACAAATAAATATAATTATATACTTTTTTCTGAGTAGTGTGTTAAAAAGTAGTTAGGCCTTTATTACTAGTTTCAAGATCGGTCTTGTGCTATTTGGAGCGATTTGGATAGCTCATTTCGTCGAGACATCCATTAAAATCGTATAACCGTGCAGTCTCATCAAGCATTTAAAGACCGGCATTGTGACTAGTGAACAAAGACTTTACATATAAATACAAGAGTTTTTAAAGTACTATTTCAAATTAACCAACAATTTAACAATTTATTGTTAAAAGATTTTGTGTCATATTCCGAGAACACTTTCAAAAGTTAAGTATCTTCACATTATCCAAGGTAGGTTATTCTTTTATTGATCTCATTGATTTTTATCAATAATTACTGTGTAAATATTTTAATTCCTTAATGAAGAAAAATTCCATTATGGAAAATTGTTATGAGGGGGAAAGCCTTATTGAGACTATCGCTTTTTTTTTCTACACGCCTGTTGAAAGTCGCGTCTTTCAACTGATTTTCCTCCTGGACATAATTAATATAAACTATTTTTAAAGTCTTTGAAACATATAGATCCCTTTATACCAAATACATCACACCATTGTACAAACTTGTTAAAATACAATCCTCGAAAGTTGCGCAATAATCATTACAGAAAAACCTGGGTTCGTTAAAGGGTATTTGCAAGGGTATGGAAAGCTAACTTTTATAAGCGGGGTCCTCTAGAAAATGTGTTTATACCTTTATTCAAAAAGGGTTTTATATCCTAGGGGGCGTTCCATAAATTCCAAAGGGGGCTCAGACCCCCTGAGACTCCCCAGTTTTATGTCCTTGGTTATTTGCTTTTGGAAGTGTTCGCGGTCATTATATTGGTGCAATGGAATAAAACTTAAATACCACCTGTCTAGTGCACTTCTTACTAATAATGACTTAGGTCTACATAAAAATGAATAGGTTTTTGTCTGTTACGCTTTCATGCAAAAACCACTACACCGACTGTGCTGAAATTTCGTATAGACATAACTCGGACCTTTATTTAACATATAGGCTAATTTAAAATTAATTTAAGCATTTTGTTTCAATTTGGCTCTTATAAAACACTACTTTTTGACCTTTTTTTCGGCTTTCACGCTTTCACGCAAAAATTACAACACCGATTGTGCTTACATTTTTCGTGGACATAACTAAGACCTTCGGTTAACATAAAGGCTAGTAAAAATTTACGTCCGCCATTTTGTTTCGTAATAGAGACTACTAAACACTATATGTTGACGTTTTTCCACTGTCTCTTTTCACTGTACCAACTTTGATAAAACACATCCTATGAGAAGAACGAGTAATTATTTAACTATGATTAATAATTGGCGGCAACGAAAAATAAGCGGTACTTCAGTTATTAAAGATTTTCGAAACAGCGCTCAGATAAGATTTTTTTCTCTTTATCACAACGTCTTACTACCCGTTCGAGCTATACGCTTATTTATTAATCACGCTAATGGTTTTGGGGTTAGGAAGGTTATATTTAGAGGAAATGTATCCGCATTTCCGTAGAGGGAGTGTGGAAAATCTTTTTTGAAAAACTATCTTCAGTACACCCAACCTATATTCGAACTTGATCTCCCTATCATCGTCAGTCTAGTCTATTGCGAGATTAGCGCTTTAGACTATTCGGTCACCGAATTGGGTAAGAACATTTTAATCTTGACGGTATTCTTATGGCAGCTTGGAAGAACGATGAGACAAATCATTAGTAGCTATTCTAAAGATACCAAAAATAACAAATTGTTGAATATCCAAAGTCAAGTCCAGTGTTTTTAAGAAATATTGATTTCGAATCCTGTTCTGACACTTATCATGGAGGTGTATCAAACAAGGCACGATTAGCCGAAGTCCAGTTTATTCAGAAGGATAAATCGGGTGTTAATAACTCTAACTTGTAAATAGACAAGAAAAATATCCGGACATTTTCATATCGTGTTTTTATCCACAAGGATCTATTAGCACCAATTATCATAAATTTGCTAACTTATTCTCTGTGTTTGTAATTTGTAAAAGTAATCAGCATTCTTTTATCTTGTAAAACTTGTGACATAACACCTCTCTTGAATTACAATGTTATATTGTGTACACGATTCATATGTTGGACTAGGACTGTATTGTGTACGGTATACGTGCAACCTGTATTCCTGTAATGTATTTCCCGACTACTTATATCAGCAGTTAAAGTGTCTGCCCGGTAATCTAAAGCAGTGGTATGATATAATTTATCTTAACTTTGTAACCCAAATGGCTTTTTAGCACCCCGTTTTACTACCTGTTCAGGCTATACGCATATACTAATTACGCTAGTGAGTTAGGGATTAGGAAGGTTGAAAATAGATAAAGTGTACCCACATTTGTGTGGAAAACCATTTAGGAAAAACCACCCTCATTACACCAGACCGGAATTCTAACCCCGATCTCAGGGTCATCGGAAATCTATTTTATTGCGAGAGTGATGCCTTAGACCATGCGGCCACTGAAGCAAGTACCCACAAAGCTGTTGTTGCATAATGCAAGTCCCAAGAAGGAACTTGTGGCCCAACTGCATTGTGGGACTAACGATGCCCGTATGAACGCAGGTCAAACATGTAGACGTGGCCCAACAACCGCGTAAAAATAGTAATCATACATGAATACATTTTAGGACCTCTTTGGAATCGAACTAAAACTTAAATGCAAAGTCTAAGCCTAGGTGTCGGTCTAAAGTAGTGATTTTAAAACTTTTTTTCAACTCGCAGTACACTTAAATAAACCACTAATAGTGTCAAGGCACATAACGCGTTTTAAAGGGGATGTTTTTTTTATCATTAACATAACGATAGTTAATATAGTGTTTAAAAAGTTCAATATCTTACATACTTATAGTTATGGATTTAATATATAATCACTACATTTGTTTTTTCCTAGCTTCCTTTCGATTTTACTTCTAATTTCCACTGCATACCTGCTGACGCTTCGCGGCACACCTGCTGAAAAACACTTCTATAGAAATAGTCATAATGATCTTATAAAATATGGCATTTTATTTTAAACCCTTTTAAAACTGTTTCGTCTAGGATGTGTGCTCCTGGAACTATTCTGGCAAACAGCGATCGACTGCGAACAAAATTGAAGTTTCGAGGCGTTCTTTGTGATCATCAGTAAATTTTGGAAACATTTTTGCGATCAATATTAAAGTTTGGAGACGTTCTTTACGATCGGTAGTAAAGTTTGGAGACGTTCTTTACGATCAATAGTAAAGTTTGGAGGCGTTCTTTACGATCAATAGTAAAGTTTGGAGACGTTCTTTACGATCAATAGTAAAGTTTGGAGACGTTCTTTACGATCATTAGTAAAGTATGGAAACATTTTGTGATCAATAGTAAAGTTTGGAGACGTTCTTTGCGATCATTTGGTATGGAAACGTTATTTGCGATCAATAGTGAAGTTAAAAGACTTTTTTTGCGATCAAAAGTAAAGTTAAAATACTTTTTTGCTGTAAATAGTACCTAAGGTTAAAATATTGGTTTTCAGTCAATAGTACTTAAAGTTAAAATATTTATTTGCGAGCATTAATTTAGTTAAAATATTTTTTGTGAGCAATAGCTAAGTTTGAAAACGTTCTTAAGGAGTTTTCTACCGAAGCGCTGAGAGTCCAGAAATCTCGTGTTTTTTTTAAGTTGATTTTTATTTGATGATATATTTAACGTCAAAATTTAGGTGAATGTTATTAACATATCCCTAAAAGCTTAAAAATGTTCTATGTGAAGTTTTATAACTTTAAAAAAAGGGAAATTAAAACTAACTCATTTACAACATGTAATTAAATACTTAGAGAGTATTTTATAAACTACTTATTGTTTTGTGTCAGTCTCCCTTGCCCATAATTCACGAATGTGCCATATGTCTAATTGGCACTATAACAATACATTTTTATAAACTCACGTGCAGGCCTGGCTTTTAGGAAAGGTAAGGGCTTCACAAACTGTTTCCATAATATATATATATAGGCTCTATGGATAGCATTCATGGTATGATCTTAAATAAACATAACTTACTACATCAAATTTGCTTTATTTTTGACAAAATATTACTTGATTACTAATGGTACGTGCGGTAAACAAATATTTCAGACTGTTATTTACAAAACGTCAACAACACTCCTATATCGCAGCGAATCTAGTGAATATATATTAAATTATAAATCTAATGTATCTTGATGACCAAATTTCCTTATTTGAATAAAATATTTAACAGTGAGCTTTTAGCAGTTAATATTATAAAGAAAAAATGCTAATATTGAAAAGTTGAAAAGAAAAATATTCTTTTAATGCTTGGTCTTTAATTTTGTACATCTCTGGTGGCTCCACGGCTATAAATCCGGCCCTTCATCCATGCATTGAAAACCCATATAGCGGCTAAGTGAAGAGAAAATATTGTATTTGAAATAAAAATTACTGTGTTCGGTTAAACCAACCACACCGCACCATTGCTACTAAACTCGAGTCAACAAATGAAGCTATTTCTTCTCCATCCTATGTAAATGCTATACTCACGCGATGAGACGAAGTAGCTCTGGTAATTGACGTCATAGATCATGATGTGAGAATGATTAGACCTGAGTGTTTGTTGGACCAGAGCATTATCGAGACACTCCGGATAAATTGTTAAGTAATTATATTCTATTTAACATGCATTATCTAATTATGTTGACATTATGCTTTCCGTGTAGTGCTTGAAAATGATTGTCTTTCACTTTGATGAAACCCGATTGGGTCGCTGTAAATTGAATCCGTAATAAGTGCGACCGTAAAGAACTGGTGTATATTTCGTCCCAATTGTTCTAAAGGTTTTCGTACGTTTCATCCTGGCGTTTACCTGCAGCTGAATTAGCTATGAGCTAACCTAATTTAGCCTAGTAAACCATACAATGTAATTGTTAAAACAAATTTTGCAAGGAAAAAACTTTGTCTTAATATTTTATAGGGGTATTTTGGTCACCGCATCTCAATCTCACTACCCGTTAAACGCATATGATCTAGTTGTGCTAATGTATAAGAGATGGGTAAGGTTGAAATTAGAGGAAGGGTACCTGCATTTTTGTGGAGGAAGAGTGGAAAGTTCAACACCTTAGCTCATTCGGTAGCATGTCTCACTTCTTAGATAAGGGTCCCAGGTTCGATTCCTGGCATGGCTGAAAAATTTAGCATTTATGAAATGTGATTCCCACTACACAGTGATCAATTAACGGCTGGGGGCTGAATGTTGTATCTGTTCTAGATTTAAGCTAGTTTATAAGTTGTGTGCTGATATAATCAATCTGTCCAGAAAGTGCAAGTTAAATATCTCGAAATTATTGAGGAAAGGGGGAGGGGGGTTGAGAGTGGAAAACCATTTAGGAAAGAAAAACCTCAGTACAATCGATTTGGATTTGAACCTCCATTTACCCTTTATTGGAAGTGGCACGCATTAAACCAGGCGTGTAAACTCGTTTGATCCTAGGGCTGGGTGCACACAGTGTGGCACAAAAGTTTCGAAACATAATGAAACCAATCATTTTTGTATCATGGGGTCTCATTGTGTGTCATTCCATCTCGACTACATGTTTTTAAATGAGTCTCTCCACACTTACTGACACAAGATGGAACAAACGCTATGAGACACGACAACACACAGTAAGACACGTTGAAACAAACCTGCTGTCTTCCCTACTCTCATGTTTCATCCACTTTGTTTCACTTGTTTAGTGAAAAATACGCCACTGCGCAGGTGCAAAGCCGGGCACTCCGTTCGCGTGACGCTGGTCGCCTTCAAAATTTTGGGATGGGTTGATCATTCTGGTTTTGTTTGTGCTTTGTTACTTTATAAACTTACTCGAGGGAAATTAAAGATTTTTGTCAGGGAACTTTTTACAAAGACGCTTTATCAGTACTTTTTTTCATGGATCGGCTGAACCCAGTTCCTCCTCTTTGATGAGTCTTCCTACCCAACCAAATTCTCGGAATTATAGCGAAAAGTTAAATCAGTATCGAAATCACCAACATACGCCATCTTAGCACAGACAGAAACATTTTTGTCTCATTGTGTTTTTGCTTCATCAGGCTTCATTTGATTTCATTAGTTGAAACGTTTTTTTCTGTAATGGTTTCAAGATGTTTCGAAACGTTTTGTTTCATCCTCTATGCGCCAGGCCCAAGGACAACATAGAAAAGGGAAAATTCTAAGGGAACCGCATTTCAAAAAATTCAAAGTTGTCACCTTAAGATGACAAAAAAAACAAACATAATTTTGAAATAATTAGTATTACCTAAATAAAATAGAGATTATTTTTTTCTCGGGCATTTGAAACTTTATTTTGGATAAAGGGTTTGAATGTTAGACTTCGTGTGTTAAAGTCACTTTCATAATTGATGACAAATGCATGTCCGTAAGCGCTGATAACTCGTGTGTTTGTTCTTTTTAATAAGATAAAACATCTGTTCCTATACTTAGTTGCTTTCAATCCTTGCTTATATTTTGTGAGTAAATTTATAAATGTCAGGAAATCGATCTCTGTTAGTAAAGAGTAAAATTTTGGTGCACCGACCATTTTTCATAGAATTTCCAAAATAATGGCCGGCCGTGGAGAATCATCGATCGGGCCACATGCAGCCCGCGGACCACAAGTTTGGCATGCCTGCCTAAGATCATTCGACCACTATAGCAGGTTTCAGTACCAATAGAACTACTGAATTTGTCTTTGTAAGGTCTATGTCTTTCAAATTCATTCTTATTGAGACGACAAATCTCTGATTAAACGTAACGATTTCTGCGGGAATTTTGAACAACGAATATGGTGTAAGTCAGGAATGGGCAAACTATGGCCATCCGACCTGTGGGATTTAATAGAAATGTGTTGAGTTGTGAAGCAGGCTTTTTTTTTAAATTACAACCCTGTATTTTTATAAAACCATGCCAAAATCAAAATTTACAAACTTGTCATCATGCCTAAAAATATATGGCTATGAACAAGTGTTTTCAACTTAGAAACCGACTTAATTATGAGCATCATTCTTCTCTTTTGAGAATCACCTCCTCACAGTTCCACAGTTTCAATGATCTTAAACCTTATCATAAAAATCTTCTAATGGAATTTAAAACATACTAGTCACTGATGTATTTATGATTATTATACATTCTCAATGCATTTAAACTTCCTATCAATCTGTTATGTGTGTTTATCATTTAAAAAAATAAATGTTGAAGAAAAATAATGAATCAAAGTATTTGGCCCGCCCTTTTTATTTTATTTAGCTCTTCTGTAAGCAAGTTTGCACATCCCTGGTATGAAAACATTTGAAAGACGATGCAGCCCACCTCCTCGTGTTCTCTCCTGAAAAACTCTTAAGAAGCCGCAGAGCACAACTTACACGCGTCAAGGACTAATTTTACACCGTTCTTTTGGTGGGCAGGTACTAAAATTACACAGAATTATACATACTGGACTAAATTCACCAAAACCTATCTGATTTGATACCTCGTTAGGATTTTTCTACTTTGACTACTCGTTTTAGAGCACCTCATTCACTGTAAAGTATAGTGGTGGAAATCGACCGCGCCATCGACGACGTCATTTTTTTACAAATGCAGTAAACACTCCAGGGGATACATCGCCAACATTATTCTCTTGAGTGCAGCAAGCAGTCCAATGGGATCCCACTCGGTTAGTTCCGTATACAGATAAAGGGGTAATCTCATCTTCGTCTTCTGCACCCATACCATAATTCACTGCTGGTGGTCATATGTTTAGAGGCATAACATTAGGTTGCTTAAATCAGCTAGTCAAAATTATTATATTTTTTTTCATTTTTGTTTTCAATTGGTGAAAATATTAAACAACACATGTAAAATATTTTTATTTTTTAATTCGGTAAATACTTTCTTAAACTAATTGTTCATGTAGAAAAAATTCGGCTGGTATAATCGATATCAGTTGTATATACCAAATCTACAAGGTGTCCCAAAATTTAATGTACAGTAAATTATTACGTACCTCGTTAATTCTTCCTATAATAGATGTTGTAAATGTACCCCTATAATAGATGTTGTAAATGTACCCCATAGGACTGAAGACAATTGGAACATGCCTCTTCATATGCTATGATGTTAAAAGGTGTGTCCAGACATTCCTTTAAGTCCGTGGTGTACATTTCCAACATGTGCTATAGGAATAACTGCTACGAGGTACCTGGTTCTTTACCGCACAGTAACTTTTGGGACACCCTGTACTAAGAGTTAAATTTAATTTCGGCCGTTCGACGATGTGAGGTCAAAATAGTCAGTTTTCCATTGTAAACTTAAGGAGTCCC